>CANXYI010000134.1:0-11450 GCA_948208565.1 Hura crepitans
AGGAAATTCCCCATTCTCTAAGTAATTCTAGATATAATAAAACAAGGGTTTACTTTATTTCTGTTCAATTTCCATTATATGCTCTGACTCATAGCAAGGCTTTTTTGAACTAGAAATGATTATTGGTTTCATAGCTACCCCTTTTGGATTATCCCATATAGAGACTAAGGTGGCTACTACATTTGCTAGCTGATTCTCATCCCGAGGAATATGGTGAAAAGTGCACATCTCAAATATCTACTTATAGATCTTAGGTACTCTACATAAGGCATTAATTTCTCTTCTCGAATTGCCTATTCTTCATTAATATGATACACCACCAAAGATGAATCCCTAAATACCTTAACTATTTTTACATCGAGAGCCAGTAATGCTTCAAGCCTAAATATGCAAGCTTTGTATTCAACCATGTTGTTTGTAACCTTAAACCTCAATTCTTTAGCTAACGATAGCTTTTCTCCTTTAGGGATTATCAAAATTACTCCTACTCTTGCTCCCTTATTGTTTACTACACCATTAAATTACATCTGCCACCCTTAGACCATTATCGAGCTTAAATTCTCATTTGGGAATTCAAACTCTAATGTCTCTCTTTTTAGTGGATGATTGGCTAAGAATTCTATAACTGCTTGCCCTTTTATTATCTTTCTTGTTATGTACTAAATATCAAACTCTTAGAGCAATATAAGCCATTTACTTATTTTTCCTACAAAGGATGGAGCTGTTTGAAAATATCTCAAATGATTATACTTGGATACCACCTCTACTGTATATGATTGGAAATAATGTCTCAATTTCTTCAAAGCCCATACTACTACCAAATAAATCTTTTCCACTTCTCTATACTTTGCTTTGTAAGGAAAAAACTTCTCACTTAGGTAATAAATCTCAAACTCAACTCCAAATTCATTCTTTTATGCTACTATAGCCCCTACTAAACTTTCTTCGATAGATAGGCAGAGAATTAGTGGCTTCCCATTCCTTAGTGGTTGTAGGACTAATGGATTTAACAAATATGTCCTGATAATGTCAAAAGCTCTTTGATAGTCGTCATTCCACTTAATTGGTTAGTTCTTTCTAAGAAGATTGAAAATAGGCTCACATATGGTAGTGAGCTTGGCTATGAATCTACTGATATACTGTATTCTTCCCCAAAATCCCCTTATTTCCTTTTCTTTCTTTGGAACTAGCATTTCCCTTTTTGATTCACTCTATGTCCTGAGAGTTTTTCTAAAGTCACCTTGAAGACACACTTCTTTGGATTCAAACATAGGTTACACTTATCAATCCATTTAAAGAAATTTTCTAATGGTTCAAAATGCCCTTCTCTTGTAGTGGACTTGATCATCATATCATCCATGTATACTTATGCTTATACTTATACTTCTTTATGAATCAGGTCATCTAAAATCCTAGTGACCATCCTCTCATAAGTCGCTCTAGCATTCTTCAACCCAAAAGGTATCACTCTATAGTAGAAGGTTCCCCACTCTATGATGAAGGTAGTTTTTATCTTGTTCACTATCCTATTTAGAATCTGATTGTAACTGGCATACCCATCAATGAAATTGTACATTTTGCACATTGTCAAACTATCAACCATAACATCTATATGTGGTAATGGAAAGTTATCTTTTAGACAGGCCTTCTTCAGGTCCCTGTAGTTTATGCACATCTTAACCCTACCATCCCTCTTAGAAATAGGCACTACATTGGCTAGCCAAGTTAGATACTGTACTTCTTTTAAAAACTTAGCTTCGATCTACTTGCACACTTCTTCTTTTATCTTTTTTACCCACTTTAGCCTTATGCTTCTTAACTTTTGCTTTATTGGTTTTGCTTTTGGGTATGTGTAAATGGTCTGTTCAGCTATTTCTTGAACCACTCTAGGCATATTTTTTTAGGTTTAGGCAAAGACTTTTTCATATTTTTTAATATTCCCTCAAATTTTATTCTCTCTTTAAGAGTTATATCATATGCAATTAAAATTTCTTTTAGGTTTTTGTTAGTACTGAGATTAAATGAGGTAGTATTAATTAAATTAATGTCAGACATGTTATACATGTCTTGATTATTATTATGCATGATGCAATTAGATGAGACATCACAAAAATAAGCAAAATCATTCATTTTATTAAGAAAAGAAGTAAAAGCATCATCATTAAATAGTTCAGGTACATATAGAATTTCAAAAAAGTCTTCAAGAGGGTCTTTTTCTTCTATTTTCTTCTTCCCCTTGTCTTGGAGCATGGTAGTAGTAAAGATCTCTTCTTTGGGCTTGATTTTGAGATTAACTAGATTTGTTATGACCTCTTCATACTAGAAGTCTGATGTGGCCTTGACTTTATTTGAAACCTATTCAAACACATCACTGAAAATTTCAAAATGTGGCACAACCTTCCCTTTGACAAAAATTGGCCTCGATTCTCTATAATAATTGACATTGCCTGCAGCTTGAACAAAGCTTTCTTCTAGTGGCGAGACACCTTTACTCATTTTCCTTAGTTCTAAAGTCTCTGCTACGTATCCTAACCCTTTTTTATCCTTTTATCCTTTTGGCTGAATGGCTAAGACTAAACTATTAGAATTATGTTCCAAACTACTACCAGGTAAATAATTAATCTTTTTTGGCATATTTATAACCTTGGAGTCATCTTCTTCTTCTTTTGAGAAAATCCTGGCTATGTAAAACCCATTGAAAGGTTAGTTAGCTATCTTAAGCATTGAGACTTGATTCTCCCTTACAGCTCATATGGTCATAACCTCACCATCATAGGGGATTTTTATCATCTGATGTAATGTTAAGGGAACCCCTCCTAGATTATAGAACTAGGGCCTTTCTAAAAGTAAACTCCACATCATCTATAATCACCCGCATCTAAACTTTGACCTTAGAAGTCCTATATGCTTGTCTCTTCATATTGTCATAGGCCATGATGGTAAGCTTGGACTGAGAGATCATTAAATCTTCAATCTCATATATAGCTATCACGTTGAGTGGGCACATATTAATTGATAACCCATCATCAACCATTACATATGCTCTGTGCTTTCTGTTGACATCAACTTTTATATACAAAGGATGGTTGTGATAACGCCCTTCTAGTGGAAAATCTTGATCTAAAAAACTGACAACTACCTTTTTCTCCCCTTTCACCATTGCCACTAGCTTAGATGGTGATATAGTAGTTGAGACCATTTGTGACACCCCCTACTAGATTTCCTAAGAAACCCAATAAACAATGCACTTCTCACTAGGCCACCTATCCTGATTACTCCCATGGTCATTCATTTAGCTTCTACTTATATTGCACTAGGCAATTCTATCTAACACTAAATATAGTATGGTATGTTCTTATAGTCTATTTAGGTTAATCTTATCATATTTAAGCTATTACAGAATGATTTCAACTCAGTCTAATATTTCCTAAAAATTTTGGCAGCATAACAACTACCCAAGTCACTATCCTAAAATTCTTTTCTACTTGTAAACACTTCTATATCATATATCACATCTCTTGGATCCTTCTGGTCCCCTAGATATCATCATATCAACATCATCTATCACATAGCAATCACAAGCCTCAGGCTATAATAAAAACACAAAGAGCTTTAGGCTCACAAGCATTAACACATATCTTATATACATAAAGGAAACCATCACATGATTAAGTCCAACACAATCTGTTATAGACAAATATTATTCTATGTCCCTTATATACAACACACCCATTTTCCCCACTTAAGTACATAGAGTGTAAAATTTATACAATGATACATGATTAACCTTCCTAAAATGACCTCTAAACTCCACTTCACGCTTTATGAGGTGATGTCCTTAATCTTGGTACCTGTGCATCGAAATAGGTACGCTGAGTATAAAAATACTCATTGGTGAATTCAAACATTGAAAACATGCCTAGTAATTAATTCATGTATTATACTTCTATTCTTGTCCTATTCTGATACACTAGTTCAATTTTAGAATTGACATGCAAAAATTACCGTTTTACCCTTAGGGTATTTCTATCTGTAATCTGTCTAGTTAATCACTATAATTTATATAAAATATGTTTTAGGATGATTATTAACTGTAACATGTATAAGCTATACCCTTTTAACCTTTAAGTCTTATCTGTGGAAAATTACCAAAATACCCCTATGCCTTATTCCATAGTTATATGTGAATTTAGTAATCTTATTTAATTATTTCTATTGGCCCAACTTAAGAGACAACCCTGATAGACACTGGATCTAAAGTGAAAATAAACTAGTGCAGTGGTCCCCATTCTAGACCTACGCTGCTGCACCTGTTCAAGCACATTTTGGCACTTAAGGTGCAAAAGTGATATCTGGTCTACTTGGCAAATTAGCCTGTTAAATTGGCTAGTACAATGATCCTCTAGGACTTTGGCCACTGTACCGACCCTATTTAAAGATTAAAGATATCACAAACTGGTCTGCCTAGAAGACTAGTTTATTTGTCTGACTAGTGTAATAGCCCTCTAGGACCTATGCCATTACACTGGCATAAAAGATATAATTCTAGAGAATGTCAGTCTAATTTGATTGTCCGACTAGTATAGTGGTCTAAAATAGACCTAGGCTACTATACCGGCCCTATTTGAAGATCAATTAAACTAGTAGCTGTAAAAACCCCTAAGTTGACTGATCAACCCATCTAGTGGGTGTTTGATTAGTGGGCTATTTAACCTAAATCTATGTTCATTTTCTTACTGATTAACTTTTTATAATAGTACAATCTTAAAAATAGACAGTTATAAATTTTTATAGCACAATTGGAATTTAGCTCAATTTGGTATGGCCATAAATAGGTGGTACCAAGTAAAATGTCAAAAAATATAATTTAGGGTCCAAGTGCCAATAATTATGATATATTATGCTGAATTTAATTCCATAAGTATTTCACAAATCTAGGCCATCTACTATCCAAGAATTTATTGATTCAGGTAATGGTCCTTTTAGGACAGTTATAGGTCATTGCAGCTAAGTTTCAATTTAGCTTTCTAGGTTCATTTCACCTCATTTTTCAGTGTTGTTTTCACTAGTTATTTCATGTGTTTATAGGCCTAAAGCCAATCACAACCTAGGCCATAATCTAAGCCAAAATCTAGGTATTCATGCCATTCCAAAAGGTTCCTCATACTAGCCATTATAGGCATAAAATTAAGTGCATAAATCATTTTTAAACCATAGCCCTTAAAGGCAAGTTTCAAGTCAATTTCCATACTTAATTTCAAGTCAATCTTTAAGGTCATTATTCATGCCATTCTTTGTTTATGTTATAAGCCATTTAAGTTATACATTAACTAAGTTTTTATACCAATACCATATATTTTATTACATGCACATTACCTTATATTATCCATTTTACACTAGGCTTGCCTACATATCATAGTTACAACCCTTTCCATGACATTCCTACCTCTTGGCCACAAAAGAATCCATTGCTAATACATGTATTTTTAAATCATTGATCACACACACACCTTGCATATTGCTATACTAGCATATATCTATATATGTATACTTTCTACCATACATGCCATGCCATTACAAAGGCCATACATGCCTCAACCAACCTCACATACACATATACATACTTTGTATCAATGTCCATGCATCATAGGTCTAAAGAACATGAAATTCTAGCCTCAAACACTACTAGTGTTACATTAGGCAAGGCATACACACTAGCAATTACAAAATAAGTTCTCGGTCACACTTACAATTTATGCCCATCATGTTTATTCCCATTAATTCCTAAAGAATACCATTACCTATCCATTATATATCCATCAATTTATGCCTTAAACACCATAAGCACATTTTAGCTACTTATATATCTCTCTTAGCCAACAACAAGATTCATATGTGTATTACTTTTTTCCACTAATCAACATGCAATTCATATTCTATCGTGCCATAGGGTATAGTCATTCAAAGAAAACACCTAACCAAAGTAATTCATAGACTTTAACCATCTCTACTCAAGGAAGAAGCTATTGAAATTTTATGGGCATAAAGTGAATGATAGAATTCACTTACCTCCCTTACTAGAAGATAAAATTACCAATATTTCATGGCTACCATCCTCTATTTCCAGCCCTTCGGACACTTTCACCCTCTTTTTCAAGCTCTTTTTTGCCCTAATTCACCTTAACCAAAAGCCATATATGTCCCCACAAAAGTTAGGCATCACTAGGACCTAATTATAGCCATAAATACCTGAGAAAAACCAAGATGAAGTCATGAAAAATCACCTTAGTTGCTTGCTAAACTACTTCTATCCTGTAAATTTCCATGAATTTTAACTCACAGCTGAGACCTCTTTTGGACATGATTCTTCATTAGGGATTTCCCTAACATCTCAAAATAATTTTTGGAACCCGAAAATTCTAGAAAAACTAGAAGGAAGAAGATGAAACTCCCCCTTTAAGCTGCTATGGCGTCACTACTTGCACAACAAGGGAAGAGTTTTTTTTTCCTTTTGTTTAAGTGGAATTATCCATTTGGCACTCACCCTTGACACTTGGCAAGGGTCTTAGGCCACTTGGACAAGTATGGGTGGGTCCTACAGCCACCTGAGCCACCTCAACACGTCTCAATTTTTTAGCAAACTTCAAAAATTCACATGGAACTCAAAAAATTAGACCATTTGTTTTAAAATTCATATTTTAACCCCATCTACCTACTCATAAATTTTTATGGCCAAATTCCATTGATAGGGAAGTTTTCAAATTTCCTCGATTCATATGCCAATCTAAAAAATTACGAGAATTTGCAAACGACCTCAAAATTCAAAAATTCTTTCACTAGTGGACTTAATGGAATTTTGAGCTTCAGGGTCCACTATTCTTGGGTTTATCTGGGCACATCCTGGGTTATTCATGGCCTATAAAAATTTTATTGCACCAAGGGGTAGCTTATAGTCTGAAATAAATTGTTGGTTCTACTAAATTTTTAAATTTTCTCTTTTTTATGAAATTAAAACCCCCTCAAAGTTTCATGATTAGTGTCATTGCCTCGATTTACATGCAAGTGACCTGGCATCCCAAGCACACTTCCTTGACCTAGTGGCACTATTCACGGAGCCTTAAAACATGGGTGTTATATCATTGTAGCATATATAGCTTCAACCACTTTTTTCGGTGAAAAGGGGATTGGCATAACATATGCCAAATTGAAATTCATCCAGGTGTCTTCTTCAATTACGTCATCACTGCTTCTTTTTTTTCTATAACTAAGGGAACTAGCTCTTTTTCTATTTTCAGCACTACTCGATCACTCCATGTAACTATATTAATTTCTACTTTCCTATTTAGTTTCTACCCTGGATCTAAGTTAACCCATAAGTCTTCTACTTTCTGCTCTAAATTCAAGTCAACCTATGAGCCTTGTACCTATTCTTCTTACTCACTCTCACTATCGATATCCCAAATATTTGTAGAACAAACTAAACCCTGACTTGACCCTATTTTTCTTTGAACCACTAAGTAGTCATTTCCATACAAGTCCCATAGCACATACCATTTTGGCAACCCTAAACTAACCATATTGATGGGTAAAGGAACATTAGAGTAAGCACCCTGACCCTTCTATCTCTTTTTTAGATCAAGTATCTACCTTGAGTCAATCAGATCCTTAATCCAATCCCTTAAAGAGAGATAATTATCAGTAACATGGCACATATGCTGATGATACTAGCAGTACAAGTTCGATCTGTGATATGACTAGCCCTCACTCTTGGTAGGTTTGGAGGGAATGGGTTGAAGCTTTCCTTCTTTTTAGAATTGTTTCAAGCATTAAGATAGTGGTTTGCCAAAATTTGAATAGTGCTTACTCATAGTAGATACCTCGGTAGTCTTACCAGTTCCACCAAAACTCATTCCAGTAATCCCTCTATTGCTTAAGTTCTTTCTATTATTAAACCCTCTTGAGTTCTTTTTCTGTCTAGCATGCACTTCTTCCAAATTTATTGCTATGTCCTTTAGTGATTCCCAATTATTGAGCCCTTTTGCTTTTAACCCATCTTTCAAGTATGGGTTGGCATTCTTAATGAACATACAGATTTGATATGTTGTTTCTAACTTCTTTCTCATTTCTTAAACTCTAGACCTCTATCTTGTCAAGTACTTTATGAAGATCTCATTAGGCTTTTCTTTAAGCAGCTCAAGGTCTTTCACCTCTATATAAGTGCTATAGTTATACTGACTAATAAAAGCTTCAATGATCTTACCCCAGTTTTCTTTTACTTTCTTTTCTAGTCCACGGTACTAGTTAATTGCTCTACCCTATAATGTCAAGCTAAAATAATTCACCTTCTGCTTTGTTCTAAGCTCTATGCCTCTCATGACTATAACGTACTACTTAACATAGGCTCTTGGATCAATTGTCCTATCAAACTTGGACAACTCTATCATTTTGAATTTGGAAGGTAACACTTCCTTAGACTTTAGAGTAAGCTCATCGGGATCTATCCCTTTGCCCATGGTAATAAGCCTAGCCATTACTTCTATCTTCTTTTCTAGCTTTTTCATAATGACATCCCTCACTTTTCGGGGTGCAACTCTATTCCCAGATTCATCCTCATAATCCTCAAGAAAATCAAACTCTGGGTTAAAATATTTAACCTTCTTATTCTTCTCACCTGAACCCATTGCCTCTTTTTTAGTGTCAATTCCCTTAGAAATAGTAGCAACCTTTTTAGTAGGTATGGCTACAATTGCTTCGGTAGATAGTGGTGTGTCAAAAGTAGAAGTAAGCCCAGCAATTGCCTTTGAGATTATGGATATCATTTTCTTTTCAGACTTTTTGAATTTCTAGTCCATCTTAGCTTCAAAGTTCAAAACTAAGGAACTGCCTTTCCCTATCATGTCTATTTGGTTATGAGCAGTATAAATAACTTCCTATCAGGTTATTCTTCTATCTGACCCATGTACCCAAATAGCTCGAGGATCTATGATGGCTACAAGATAAGAGGTTAGAAATAATAAATGAGATGCATGAAATGTGAATGTATGTTAATGTGTACAATAATAAACATAAGTAACAGCCTTTTAACCTTATCACTTCCCACACATGAGGTCAATATGCTCTTTTTTAGAAGGGCTTACCTGTGGGACATCGAAGGCCCAAACAAGTTCAAATAATAAACAACGAATAGCTAAACATTATTTCTCACATATTAAAATAGCACATACAAGATTTTTAGCCCATATATGTTTGATATGTTTAATCAAACCAAAATACGAGGTTTAGCCTATTCCAGTTAGAAAAGGCCCAATGGGTTTGATAGCATTTTAGGATGATCAAGCCATATTTCACATATATTAGCCCATATAGCACACAATGTATCGTTAATCAGGGTATTTAGGGGAAGTTGCTATTGGTTATTACATAGGCTCATAGTTAGGTCATGCAAGTTATGGTCATCTAAGCATGGTCCCTCCACAACAGGTCTATCTCGTCATAAGCATACGACTGATTGTTTCACCATTTCATATACCTTATAGGCATGAGACTTGGATTTGATATCATTCCTAACAATCTTCCAAATTGAATGAAAATGGGTTTATGCTTCGAAATGACATCAGGGTGAAAAAGAGATGCCTAACTTATTCTAAGGCTTTAGCATGAAATGTAATTACAAAAAAAGATGATATTATAAATTTAAATCATGAAGTTCCATTTTAATTTGAGTTACTTTTAGAGCATAGTCTCATGGTATCCCTAGTGGAGTTACCACTATTTGTGTCCCTTCCTTTCATAGGCTAGTCGAACTGAACCAATCGAGGACTCAACTTAAATCTCACTCCTTGAGTCTTAAAAGATGAGAAGAATATCGGAGGAATCCTAAGTTGTTTCTATGCAGTTGGCCTAGAAAAAGCGAGTTGGGCACCATAAGGTAGGAGTCGCCACCCGACTGAAGTTAAGAAATACCTTGTAGGGCCCTTGTAAATATGTCTAATCATTCCTTGATGTGAATACATGATTTATTTCTATGCTTAAAACTTGCTTGAAGGAAATAGATAATATTATAAATTGAAATTGAAATTTCGTATTAACTTGAGGTATAAATTATTATATGACATATGAAACTAGGTAATTGATAATTTTGAGAACTTTGGTTCTTGCATGCTTATTTTAGAAAATTGGCTTTATTATTTGTGCCATTTATTAAGGAAAAATCAAAAACCCATTTTATTAGGAAAACAATAATTAATTAGGTATAAAATAATTTGGTTATTTTTTATGGCGGGTAAAAATCATTTTTCTACCTATTACAATATACATAGAATATATAGGGAAACATTCAGATTGAAAAATAAATTACATGACAATCACTTAAAATACATTCTAACCTAAAAATAAAATAAAATACATTACATGAAAATCACTTAAAATGCAATCTGGCGATATAAGCATGAAATCACATAGAAAATACCCAAAATACTACTTCATCGATATTTGATAAATAGGGACAAGAAGGATAGGTCAAGTAAAGTCCTAATATATCAAACAACCTGTATCATGATAGGATCAAAATATTAGTATTAGAAATAAATATAAAGAAAGAAAAATCAGCACATAAAATGGAAAAGAACTAATAACTAAATAAACATCACAAAGATAATAACGGCACAAAAAATGACAAAAAGGCAACAACAACCACAATAATAGATAGATCTAATAACCAATAGGTGGATAAAAGGAAAAAACCAAAAAAAGGAGGAGAAAAAGAAGGAGAATTGAATGGCTCACTATGTATAATTGCCTTTAAAAAAATCTCAAAAAGACAGAATTTATGGACAAAAATCTTTTAAAATACTAAAAAATGGTGTTTAGAGAATATTTTTTGCCTTTTTTAGAGTGTTTTTCTTGAGAGCTAAGAGAGAGAAAAAAGTGTACGAACTTTTAATTTTATACACCATTCTCAAGGAGCTCAAAACGGCCATTTTAGAGGGTGAAACAACCGTTTTGAGACCAAACGGCTATTTTGGGTACCTAAAATGTTCGTTTGCCTATGCATTGTCCTGTATAGATTTTACATGTCTTTGACCGAATGACATCATTTCCTTAAGGTAAAATGGCCATTTTAGGCAAGTGTGAAATGGTCATTTTGAGCTAAAATGATCGTTTCAAGCAAGTGTGAAATAGCCATTTTGAATTGAAATGGCCATTTCAAGCAAGTGTAAAATGACCATTTTTAAGCTAAAATGGCATGAAACAGCTATTTCATAGCAAAATGATGCATTTTGCTTAAAGGCCAAAAACTTGTAGAAAAAGCAAATTTTCTCAATTTTAAAACATTTTATTCATTTTAAGCACTCCGTACCTTGAGGGCTTTGGGTAAACATTTTTATTCAATAATTTCAAAAGAAAAAAAGGATGTTAAGATCTTTGAATTGGATTTTAACATCCTCATT
>CANXYI010000157.1:0-15385 GCA_948208565.1 Hura crepitans
TATTGTATTAAATTAATTATTATGATTGCTAAAGTGTTTAATATGGATGAATTAGTGGAGTGTCTAAAATTTGTGTACATGGTATGAAAAATTTAGATTAAATAAAGTATTAAAATTAAAGGAATTTATTTGGAAGAATAAATGATGAATAAATTATATATATATATATATATATAATGGACTCAAATGAATGTTTAAGTATGTTATTGAATATGCTGATAAAATGTGTAAGATTAGTACTTAGACTATATGAAGTTAATTTGTGTTATATTGGTAAAGTTAATTAAATGAAGAAAAATAAAATGAAGATTATAATATTGTTCTTATAAGAATTAATTTTCTATTTTTATATAATAAGTTATAATTAAATAATTATTTCAAGTATGCATAATTTTAAATAAATGTGTTTATGTGAATTATGCAAAGATATGTTGTATTAAAAATTAATAAATAAGTTAGAAGATAATAATAATAATAATAATAATAATAATAATAATAATAATAATAATAATAATAATAATAATAATAATAAATATTTAAGATAGTTAAGGTAATGGAAAATATTGGTGTGAATATATTACAAAGATATGGAATTAATTAAATGGATGAATATTTACGCCAATATTTGCTTATATGGATTAAATAAATGAGTATTTAAAAAATTATATGTGTATGTATACAAGTATAAATATAGTCAAAGGAAATTAGTAGACAAAAATAGTATTATATTAAAATAATTGGCAATTATTGAAAATGGTATTTATTGCATAATGAAATTTATTTATTTAAGTAAATGTGACATTCAATAATAAGCAAAAATAGAAGTAAATAAATATATATGTGACAATTGAAAGATTTAAGTAATAATAGAAGATAACTAATGGGAAATTGTTGAATAATCAAAATAATGATTGAGAGTAATATAAATAAAATTTCTGTTACATAATTTTACTGACATTGATTAAATAAAATTAATAATATATTGTTTATGATTAATAAAAAGAAAATAAGGGATGATAAATTTGTTGTATAGGTTAAAAGGTGATCATGTATATTAAGTCTAAATGGTGTGCGGATGTGATCATTTTTTATATGAATGTATGGCATGTTATGGGTGAATGTACATGAATGTTTTAGATGTGGAAATGCAATTAAGTGTAATAATAATGATTACATGAAAATATGGAAATGACAATAACAACTATGCAAAATTATTGATGTAAATGGAATGGATAATTTCATAGTGAGAATCAAAATTATGATGTTAACCAAATGAATAGTATTTTGCTCATAAAGTGGCCTGTAACTGGGGAATGTGTGTAAGTGCACAAGTGCTTATAACTATAGTACATAAATGGTGTCATAACAATAGAAATGACCTATAACTATATAAAATAATTGGTAATTAAGATTTGGCCCATATTAGTTAGGCACTTATTGGATGGGTTGACTGGTCAACTAGGCAGTAGCAGTTGCCAGAGGTATTGGTCCTTCTAGGCCAGTATTTGGATAATTATGATGGTGGGTATAGCTACTGAGGTCCTAACATAGGCCACTACACTATATGGGTGCACCTACGGGGTTCTTGATATGGGCCATTGCACTAGGTAGCAACAGCTATCAAGGTCTTGATATAGGCCAATACACTTTCTGGGTACAATCATAATGGTCCAGATGTGGGCCATTGCATTTGGTATGTGCAGCTATCGAGGTCTTGATATAGTCCACTGCACTCTGTTGGTACAGCCATAAAGGTCTGAATGTAGGCTATTGCACTAGGTAGGTGTAGCTACCAGGGTTTTAAGATAGGCCACTGTATTATATGGGTGCAGCCATGATAGTCTATGAAGGGTCACTACACTAGGTAGGTGTAACTACTGAGATCTAAAATGTGGGCCATTGCACAGCTTGGATTTCCTTTTTTATCTAGTGCCTTCAAGTGTAGTCTCTCTAGTATGGGCCTAAAATAGAATGACATAAATGATTGTGAATAATAATGATTGTGATGAACTTATAACATACTTGGCATAATTTAAAAGTACAATAATGTAACTGGGTGAGTTTAATTAGACTATAAGATACACTACTCAATAAATAATAAGACTAGTAAATAAATAATAGAATTATATGCAACGGAGTCTGCATACTCATATGATTATACTGTAATATGTTAGTGTAAAAAATGTTTTAATAATCCAATAAAGAGTATTGTGTGACTAACTTGTATAAAAAAATTAAAGTTATTTAACATCAATCAAGTGAATAGAATTGTGGTGACAAGGGTAATACATTAAAGGAAATCAATATGGTAAATTAAGATGATTATGCAAGAAATTTAAAAGCAAAAGAACCAAACTAGGAAGTTAAATAAATAATATATTATTTTCATAGTGTGAGGTAAATTAATGTAAGAAATGATCATATCGTAATATGTCACTATATGAATGTAATACAAATGTAAAGAGAAGATGATGTTTATTTAGGCAAGAATATTATTAACTAAAGTAACCTAAATGAATATGAAATACCAATTACTAAGAGAACTATAAACTCAATTTATATCACTAATTAGAGAAGGGAAAATTTTATTTATGCTATATGCATATATGTTTGAATTGCTAAGTATATATGAACATGATAACTTATAAGTATTATATGTTGCGACATAAAAATATTAAAAATTGTTAATATTATTTTATTAATGATGAATGATTGTGTGCTTACATGTTACACATATATTTCATTGAATACACCATGAAGCATCATTGCTTAGCATACTGGCTTTTGCTAGTGCGTAGGTAGTAGATAGAAGTATAAGTTGCAATCTCAAGCAAAGTAATGCAGGTTAATGAGTTTCAATCTAGCAACATATGTACATAGGTGAGTAACATTATTAGATTGGCACTCACATATATGATAAATAGTGGGCCCTAAATTATATGATTATAAATAGATGTTTAAAATTAATAATAGTAAGTTAAATAAGTTAGTCTGATGTATTTCATTAATATCCAGCAATCAGATTGGGTAAGAGATATCATTTATGGCAAACTATATCTCAACTGATTATTGATTAGGTATTAGGGTGTTATAACCACTGCTATTGTTCTACCTACACCATCGACACCAATACAATCCATACCATCTCATGCATTGTATAAAACTTATCTTGAAAGAATAATGAAGATGGGGCCACTAGATTTTTCTATAGTGCAAATGGATGATTCTGCTATAGTAGAGTATTAGCTAGGGAAGACTATCATTATCCTCTAAATGTTAAAATATACATTAGAAGACAACATGATATGTGCCATTTCTCTATTACTAAAAAAACCATTTTTCTACTAGGAAATAGTGATAGAACATAAAGCTATTAAGATTTAACTTAGGACCTCTTTTTTTTTCCAAGAATTTAAGAAGAAATACATTTTAAAGGCCTACATTGAGAGAAAGTGGAAGGAGTTCTTAGATCTAAAATAGGGACGATGATTTATATCTTTGTATGAGAAAGACTTTGCTCAACTGAGTAGATATGTAAAAGAGATCATGCCTATAGAAAAGGAATGATGTAAGAGGTTTGAAAAGGGTCTTATCATAGATATCTAGATACAAGTAGTTATGTCAAAGATTAAAGAATTTGCCTTATTAGTAGCTGTTGCTTACACAATGGTGGAAATAATGAAAGGGAGAAGGGAGAATTTCTAAAAGAAGAGAACTTTTACTAAGGACATGCTAGCTCAGCTCCTAAAGCAAGAAAAAGGCAAAAGGGTAGCCAAGCTCTACAACAATCCTTGAAATAAGGTCAAAGATAGAGGTTAGGGTAAGCCTCATAATTCAAATCTAAAGAACAATAATAAGCTGCCAGTGTACCAATTTTTATAGTAAGAAGTGCATTAGTTTTATGCCAAAGCTTTCCAAGGAAGCATGGAGAAATCTATTGGAAGACTAGGCAAAATGATTGCTTTATATATGGATCCAAAGGCCATTATCAGACAAACTGATACAAGAAATAGGAAAATATTTCATAGCTTTAAGCTTTTTTACTAGAACCTACTAGGAGCTAAAAAGAGAATATAGGTGAAAGAGTTAACACTAGCTAGATACATAGATATGAGGCTTGAGCTTTGGCATTACAATATGTGATCTAAGCTAGAGAAAAAATTCATTTTATAGATGTCATAATGGTTACAATTTATTTATTCGAATTGCTTGCTTTACCTTTGATAGATCGATGATCCATAAACTCATATATTTGTACTATATGAGTATAAGGTAAAGGGTTAGACCTAGAACATAGAAATATAGTTATGATGGTTAGCAATCTAATTGGCCAACTTGTAATAGTTAATGAGGTATATAGAGACTATCTTTGACTATTCAAGGACTTGTATTTCTTATAGATCTTATTGAACTCCTATTCGATGAGTTTGACATTATTTTTGCTATGGATTGTATATCTAAACACCGAGTCATGGTAAATTGCAAGTAGAAGAGAATCACACTTAAGATAACAGATGGGAATGATATGACAATGGCTGGTGAAAGGAATTCCTTAGTTGTGACTAATATAAAAATGGTGTAAAACATATCTACTGTATGTAATTGATACAAAGAAGATTGAAATAAATCTTAATTTGATACTAGCAATATCAGAATTTTCAGATGTTTTTCCAAATAAATTACAAAGTTTGCCACCATAGCAAGAGTTAGATTTTGAGATTGAAGTGTTTCTAGGTACAACACTTTTATCAATAGCTCCTTATCACATGGGACTCATAGAATTAAAAAAAATTGAAGCTTCAATTACAATAATTGCTTGATAAAGGCTTTATTAAGCTAAATGTCTCACCCTAGTGAGCACTAGTACTATTAGTAGAGTAGAAAGATGGGTTGCTTCAAAACTGTGTTGATTATAGGCAATTAAATAAGGTGACCATAAAAAATAAATATATGTTGCCAAGTATTAATGATCTTTTTGATTATTTGAGAGTAGCTAGTGTGTTTTCAAATACCAATTTGATGTCTATGTCACACCCCTTATCTGATCTGATTGCCAAACCTAAATAAAAGCATACACACAAATATGTTATTAAACCTATTTATCCTTTTTACTACTATCTAAAAAAACTGACTAAATTAAAACCATTTAAACATATACCTTTTTTAGAAATTTAAGTCTAAAAATTTTGTTCTAAGGTAAATAAAGATCTATTTATCAAGTTACATCCATTAGGGAATCCTCATGTCAAAAATCCACTAGCATAATGACTCTACTGGGACATTATCCCAAAATGAATAGTAACCTACAGAAGAAAACAAGATTTCTAAAAGTCATTCATCTCATTCTAAAGTCAAATTAGTCCTCCTTACCATTTAACAATATCTAAATAGTTTAAATAGCACTATAAGGGAATATATTTCTTGAAAATAAAAAATTACTATTTAAACTTGATTTAGAGGTTACAAAAATAATTACAGTATAATATTAGGCCCAATCCCTCTCATGTTAATTACAAATGCCATTAAACTATCTAAATCACATAATAAACATGTAAAAATCAACAAAATACTAAAAATTGTCTTGCTCTCAATCTGCAATAGTTATAATGCTTTGAATCTAATCTTATTCTTCAATAGTTGCATCACAAATAAAAAGATGCATTGAGCAAAATTGTTTAGTGGTGTATTAATGAAATTTAAGCATTAACACAATCACATGTGTATGTCTACAATGACAATTCAATCATATGCAACAATATAGATATATGATTAGAATATAGTTTAAATTGAACAAGAAATTTATGCATATCTCAACCTTATAAACATATATTATATCTTAATCAACATCCATAAGCATAAATTAAACCAAATGCCATCATAATTATTAAATTACATCATTTACATGTTTTACTACCCACATATAAGGAAAACATAAGACTATACTAGATAATGGGGACAACAGGCCATAAAGGCCTTTAAAAACATGAAGGCTGATCCAAAGGTCATTATCCAAGCTCAAAGGTCATTAAAAGACATTAAAGTGTCTTACCCATTGCTAAACCCCTAGTTGATCGATTAACCTATCTAATCTAGGTTGTTAACTAGCATGGGCTAATCACTATATTTTAATTTTCTTATTTTAATAACTCTTAGCAACTTAAATAAATTTTACAAAGATTGTAAGGCTAACAAATGACTAACTAGGAAACAATAAATCATTAATGCTCCCATTATGTCCAACACATACATAATTATGTATATCCTAATATACTTCATAAGCTCACATATATATACTACATAACATGATTATATATCACTTAGGACATTAACATAAATCATGTTCATGTATTTTTCTCATAATTAGCATATTTATATTAGGCATGTTTTCTTGAAAATCATTGCATTATTGCACCATACTAGTTTCGGCCATAAGCTATCACACTTACCACATTCATATCCAAAATGTGCATAAACAAAATCTCATTTGATTTCAATGTCATTCTTATGCATAACATCTCGTTTGGACATAGCACAACCTAAGCTCATAAAATACCTACGAGTATGCTTAGTCAAGTTACATCACACACATAACACCATGATAACATATAAATTCCTATTTCTTATGCATGCTTAATTCAACAACACATATACATTATGTTCATAGGCCTTTTAACTATAACACAAAAACACATGCACAAATGCTCATTTGTCCAACTCCATGCACCAACTTATAACATAATATTCAAACATGATGACATATATATATAAATGTTAATACACATCATAATTTCTCATACAACTTGTTTTTCAAGCCTTACAACAATTCAGCCATCTTACATTATGCCACATTTATGTGCATTGAACTATCATCACAATTACATATCATATGCATTCCATCATATACCACCATTATTTAGGTTATTAATTATCATACATGCATATTAAGAACAACACACACACAAACTTATTTCAGGGCATTTTGACACTCACTTCCCATAGACCCTCATTATCCAATTCAACAGTGTTTAAGCATTTATTTCAATAATAATTAGCACATCTAACATCACTAAAGCATATAAATACTCATTTATTGCTAAATATCACATTTACATATTCGACATTCACACAAATTTTTGCATAAACATACAAAATGTCACACCCCGACTTCTAGTCTAATTTTTGTGAGGATAGAATTGGAATTTGAAGAAATAGTGGGGAATAAAATGGATGTACAGATTATGTAGAGTCAATTGGTGTGGACAATAAAGCAAAAAATGACTGAAGGGTAAAATGGTAATTTCATGGAAAGACTTAGGGTAAAATTAGAAATTCACTTTTTTGTGGTCAAAATGAGGAGAGAGAATCATAGTCGGAATAAGAAAGTGACATGTAGCCTAATATGGATGAGAAAATGCATGAAAAATGAGGTTCGGGAGTGGGCCTCGATCAATTGTGTCACCTAGGCTTTGATAGTGTCCTATGGCTGAATAAAGATAAACTGACCAAAAATTGGTATTAATTATATGATACATTGTGGTGAAATTTGAGGAGCATTTGAGGTCATATAGGAGGTTAAAAGTAAAAAACAAATTTTGAATTTACGATTTATGGTAAATAGTAAATTGCATATAGCTGAACAAAAAATTTTAGAAACGTACTTTGAAAATTTCAAAAGTGGCACACCCTAATAGTAAAAAATTATGAAGAATCCAAAAATCATAGTTTTGGAATTTTTTGAAGATGGAAACTATGAGAAAAAAATTAATGAAATAAATTCACATCAAATGTTTCCTTATGGGGTGCATGCCAAGTGGAAAATTCCACTTAAGCAAGAGGAGGGAAACTCCTCCCTTGCTATAGTGGGCAGTGACACCACAATAACTTAGAGGGGGAGTTTCATCTTCTTCCTTAAAGCTTTTTTTTTTAGAGTTTTTTGGTTCTAAAAATTCCTTTGGGATGTTATTGAATTTCCAGAATAAGAATGAAGGAAAAAGGAGTTCTCATTAAGAAATTAAAAATACCAAAGATCTTAGGGTCAGAACTAGTCTAGTAAGGGAACAAGGTGAGCTTTCATGGCCTTTCTTTGAGTTTTCTTGAATTTTTTAGGCTAGAAATTGTTCCTTGGGTGCCTAACATCTGTGGTGATATATGTAAATTCTAATTGAGGTGAATTAGGGCAAGGAAGGGCTTAGAAAGAAAGGGATAAAGTCACCATAGGGCTAGAATTAAAGCTAGTAGCCTTAGGGTGGTGGTGATTACATCTTCAAGTAAAAGAGGTAAGTGAATTCTTTTATTTACTTCATGCCCCTTATGTAATAGATGATTGTTGAGTTTAAGAATGGTTTGAGGCTATAAAGTAGCTTGGATAGGTGACTTCTTGATGAATCATTGTACATGGGTTGAAGGAATGAGGATTGTATAGGTAATTAGTAAAGAAAGGTGAGATTGGTGGGAATTTTATAGTTGTCGAGAAATTTCTATGATGATTGTATGTGCTAATATTGCATGATGCATATGCCATGGTGCTTGGGGTATGAATTATGGGTTAAGTGTTGTTAAAAATGGAAATGCTTATCAATTGATGAAAAAGTGTGTATATGGAATAGATAATTGATGAAAATAATTAATTTTAATCTCAAGATTTAGTTTGGACAAGAGGTGTGCATAAATTAAGGTATGTTTAACTGTGTTTATGATACTTAAGATTTATGTTGATCATGGTGGCATTGTGTGTAAAGACATAAAAGAACGTATGTTTAGTGTGTAATATAGGCGTGGCCAAGAGCTTATACATGTGTGTATGGGTGTGTGGCTTGGTACGAGTAATTATGCCTTAGACTTATAATGTATGAGTAATTGGCTTGGTACAATATGACTTGAATTGTGAATGAAAGTATGAAATCTTAGGGGTGGCTAAGCCATAAGACAAGCTTATGGCCATTTGAATGGCATGAAATAATCAAGGCATGCATGTAAGTGTGACTATGTTATTGATTAATGGATATTTGTAAAATGAACACTAGGGGAATGCATGATTAAGGCCTTGGACTAGTTACACCTAAAAGTTAACTCATGGAATATTGCATGGAAAATGAGATGATGAATGAACTATGTTATGTATACTAAACATGATCTTAAATGCATGAGTAATTAAATTATTGTTTGAATGAACATATTTATTGAATACCTTAAAAAGGGCATGAAATCTATTCAAGTAGTGACATGAAAAGCAATTTAAAAATGACTTAAAATAAAATTAGCAATCATGTATAAAATGTGGCTTGAAACTTTGACCATAGAGGATATGGATTGTAAACGGAAACCATGTTTATTTATATGCCTTTGAGGGCTAATGTTTATGATTGTGTACGATGGCATTTGAGCCTATTTTTTAGCTTTGGAAGTGGCCTAAAAATGATTGGCCTTGGGCCTATGAATGTGTTTAATAAGATGTTGAAAACTATGTTGAAATTGGACTTAAAATACTCTCAGAAATATGTCTTGAAAAGTGGTTTAAATGACCTGTAACTGTCCAGTTGACCATTACCTGAACCAAAAATGTCACAAGACAAAAAATATTAATTTCATGAGAAATAATTCTATGATAAATTGAGATATATTAAACCTTGTACATTGGTAATAACACAACTTAAAATTAATTTGGATTTTTACCTGGTAAAGCTAAAATCTAGCTATACCGAACTTGCTAAAAAATAAACTGTGTAATAAAATTTGTAACTGTCTGTTATTGTAACTTAAATAGTATAACAATACTTTTAGTCAATAAATGGACTTAAAATGAGCTATTTGGCCTATTTGTTAGACACTTACTGTATCGATTGACCGGTCAACTTAGGGATTTAGCAACTGCTAGTTGTCTAAAGTTTAGGCAATGACATTCATTATGGTTGGGGAGGCCTACAAACTGATCCCTATTATGCCACATAGTTGCTGATGGTGATTATTTATAGCTGTGGAGGCTTACGGGCTGATCTCAATTATGCCATATTGTGGTTGATATTCCTTGTGGCTGGGGAGGCCTATGGGCTGTTCTTTATTATGTCACATTCCTAATGATGATTATATGTTACTGGGGAGGCCTACCAGTTGATCTCTATTCTATCAGACATATATTATTTATTTGTGTCTAGAGAGGCTATAGGCTAATCTCCATTATATGGGGACCACTGCACCATTTTATTTTCCTTTTAGATCTAGTGTCTATTAGGGTTGTCTTCTGAGTTGGGCTACCTAAAATGATTCAATAAAGTTAATAAACTCACATATGATGCTGAAATATGACATATGGGTATTTGAGTAATTTTCCACTAGTAATAAATAAAAGCTTAAAATGATATAGTTTTGAGGATTCAATTGCTAAAAATGACCAAGTACATAAATTACATGACTTGTGATAAGTAATTAGATAACTATAGATAGAAACACCATAAAGGTAAAACAGTAATTTTACATGATAGCACTTTAAATTGAACTTGGGCTATCAATACAAGCAAAAATAGGGATTTTATGCATGAATTAATTATTAGACATGGTTTTAGTGATTGAATTCACTACTGAGTATTTTTATACTCATCATACCTATTTAAGTGCGCAAGTACCCAAAACAGGGACATCACTACATAAAGCATGCAGTAGAGTTCAGAGGACATATTGAGATAGTGGATCATGTATAATGATTACATTTTGCACTCTACGTACTTAGGTGGGGAAAATGGGTGTGATGTATATTAGAGGCATAGGGTAGTATTTGTATATATTAGACCATGTTGTAATTAATCAAGAGATGATTTCTCTTATGTATGTGTGCTCTATATTGCATGTTTGTGAGCCTGAGGCTTTTTATGTTTTATTGTGGCTTAGGGCCTATGATTGCTATGTGATAGAAGATGTTGATAGGATGATAATTGAGGGACCAAAAGGGTCAAGAAAATGTGAAATATAATATTGAAGTGCTTATAAGTGGAATTTAAATTTTTGCATAGTGACTATGGCAACCACTGTGCTACCAGATATTTAGATGATACTAGATTGTGTTAGATCCTGTCTATAATGGTTGAAACATGATGATATGAACTTAAATGGATTATAAGAATAGACCTGAATGATTTTAGAACCAGATAGAGTTTTCTGGTGCAGCATTATTAAAAGTTAAACGAGTGAACATGAGGGAGATTTCAAGATGGGTGACTTGGTAGGAAATGCACCGCTTATTAGGTTCTTTCAAGAATCTATTAGGGGGTGTCATATTTTATGGTATCAAAGCGTAAGTTAATGTTCCTAGGCTAAGTATATGAGTGCAAATGTCTATGTTTTAAATTCCTCTGAACTATTACACTGCCCGAGGTTGAGAAGGAAAAGTTTTCTATAATACAAGAGTAATTGGTTAAGTTACTTAAAGGATGGGCTAAGGAACTAATTTGTTTTATAACCATAGTTATATAAAGAGCAAGTTATGTATCAGCACCTAAACCCAGTAATATTGCTCAGTAGCAAGAGTTATAAGTGTCTGACTAATAGCAGGTAGGAGTAACCCCTGTCCTAGTACATTAGGAAGTAGCATATGAAAGGATTATACCAGATTCCTAAAGTACGTGAGAAGATTATTTTTAATGATATATATATAGAATATAAGAGATTTTTGATAAGACTCAATTTAGAGTTAAGGATATATACAGTTAAACCTTAAAAAGAGGGATTTTGCAACACCAATACTAGTTGCATGTGGCAGAGAGGAAATGGTACCATAAAGGAGAGATCTCTTTTAGAGAAAGAGGTAGTCTAGTTATGGACATAGCCTTAGCTTAGGTCCTAGTATCAGCAGGGTACCAAGGGCTGAGGCAGACACAAACCTAAAGGTCAGGGTAGGCTTCTACTAGTACACCTCTATTGCATCATTGGGTCGATAGTACTCCTTCTATAGTGAGTAATCAGAATGGACCTCCCATGTATGGCACTTGTTGGACAAGTCACTAGGAACAGTGCAGAGAGGGTAACAAAGGAGATGTCTCTATTGTGGTGTTAGAGACCACTATAGAGAGAGTGTCCTTAAGGATAGGTAGAGGGTGCTCAGACCTAGATACCTAATGTTGCACCCCAAAGTAGGGGTTAAGGTTAGACTAAAGGAGAGCAATCTAATGCTAGTTAGGGTACTAGAATTAAGGCTTATGCTTTAGCTAGGTAGTGTGTAGTGAGAACTAGAGAAAAAGGTGCAACACCAGATGGTATAATTGGTATGGTGTTTATCTAATGTTACAGTCTTTGCTTTGATAGACCCTAATTTAATGCCCTCATGTTTATGTATTGCCTAAGCATAAAATAGGCAGATAGAGCCTAAGCATATTGATGCAGACATCGGAGTTAGTAGCTTTATGGGGTAATGTGTGATTGTGAATAAGGTGCATAAGAGAGGCCCTCTGGTGATTCAGGGTATAGTTTGTTGCTAATTTGACAAAGTTGCATCCCAATGAGTTTGATGTAACCCTAGGATTGATTAGCTTGTTAAGTACCAAGCTATAACTAATTGTAAAAATAGAAAGTTGACCCTTTAGATTATACAAGGATTGATAGTGGCAGTGGATAGTGAGAAGAACCTTCTAGACAATCTTATTTTTGCTATTAAGAATATAACAACTCCTTCCGAAGGAGTGAGGTATGTTTAGCCTATACTATTGATTTGAATGTCTCAACTCTAATCTAGCATATATTCTATTGTAACTGAGTTTTTGATGTATTCTTGATGAGCTACCATGCTTACTACCTCAGAGGGAACAGCAGTTGAAATAAAGGTGTATCCCGATATTGCTCTAGTACTTATTGTTCTTTATAGAATGGCATCTATTGAAATAAAAGAACTAAGATTACAACTACAAAAGCTATATGATAAAGGTTTTATCAGACCTAATATAACTCTTTACGAAGTGCCTATGTTATTTATTGAGAAGCAAATACAGGTTGCTTAGGTTATGCATTACTTTGTAGGCAGTTGAACAGAGTGACTATGAAGAATAAGCATCCCCTATTCAGATGAATGATCTCTTTGATCATTTGAAAGGGGCCAGTATATCTTTTGAAATTGATTTGAGATCTGGATACTATCAGCTAAAGATGAAAGAAGCTAATGTTTCTAAAACTGCCTTCAGAACCCAGTACGGGAATTCTAAATTCTTGTTGATGCCATTGGGATACACCAATACCCTAGTAAATTCTATAGAACTTGATGAATAGAGCTTCCAAAATCTTATGTAGATGGGTGGTGGTAGTTTTCATAGATGACATTATGGTGTACACTAGAAACTAGAAAGAGTATGAACATTACATGAAGGTTGTGTTATAGACCCTAAAAGAGAGATAATTGTGTGTCAAGCTTAGTGAATATGAGTCTGGTTAAGTGGGATTTCTTTTCTAAGCCATATGGTGTTTGTAGAAAGAATCAAAGTTAATTCCAGAAAGGTAAATGCAGTACTAAATAGGGAACCACCTGGGAATCTAATCAAGGTGAGAAACCTTATATCCTTAGTTGTTCTTATTAAAAAAGTCTTGTAAGAGGACCTTTATTATTGCCATTCCTTTGACCCGATGGGTTAAGATAATGTGTGGGATCGGATAGAAATGATAGGTGTCAAACTAATTTTGAGCTACTGAAAAAGGTGTTGATAGAGGCTCTTATTTTGATTCAGCCTGAATAAAGTAAAGACCTTACTATGTACAATGATGCTTTACTGAATAGTTTGGAATGTGAATTGATACATGATGATAAGATAGTAGCTTATGCTTCAAGATAGCTAAAGCCACATGAGAAGAATTACCTTATCTATAATTTGGGGCTAATCGCTATTGTGTTTGTGTTAAAAATATGAAGGCACTATTTTGTGTGAAGAGAAGTGATATATATATACACATATCATAAGAGCATAAGATATCTCTTTACTTAAGAAGAGTTAAACCTGAGGCAGAAAAGTTGGTTCGAGTTGATTAAGGATTGTGGTAGCCCAATTGACTACTAACCAAGGAAAGCCATTGTGATGGTAGATACAATGAACTTGAAATTTTATTATTGATGGCCTAATATGAAAAAAGATGTGGCAGAATAAGATGCCAAGTGTTGACACGCCAGCAAGTGAAAGCTGAGCACTAAGTTCCCTCAAGATTATTGCATCTTGTAGTAATACTAGAGTGGAAAAGAGAAAAGCTGACCATGGGTTATATGATGGGTTCCCATTAACTAGAGGTATATATAAGGTTGCAAGGGTCATTGTTGATAGATTGACAAGATAGTTCAAGTTACCCAGTTAGGATGGATTAGTCCTTAGAGAGGTTGGCTAGACTATATGTGATGAGATAGTCATATTTCATGATATACCAGTGGTTGTCACTTTTGATAGGGTTCTTTATGCTACTTCCATATTTTGAAAGAAGCTACAAGCAGCTTTATGCACTATACTGGCTTATAACATAATTTTTCATCCTTAGTCTAACGGACATTTAGAGTGGGTGATATGGATATTTGATAATATATTATGAGATGGTATTATTAAACCTATGGATATCTGGGATCTATATATATGTTCTTGGCAGAGGTTGCCTATGATAATAGTTACCAATCTAGTTTAGGGATGGACCCATATGAGGCATTGTATGGTAGACAATGCATGACTTTTTTATGTTGGAGTAAAGTTAGACGGAGAAAGATCTTTCGTATATATCTAATTAGAGCAAGGCTAAAGGCAACTGTGGTGGAGATAGGAACCATATGCTAGTTTAAAATAGAGAATTACTAAATATACAGTTGGCAAAAAAGTGTTATGGAGGTTTCTCTAGGGAAAAAGGTGCAGAGGTCTGAAAAAAAGGAAATTGAGTCTTAGGTTCATTAGACCCTACAAGAGTGCTGATAGGGTCAAGCCTCTAGCATATAGGCATACATTACTACCTAAGCTACAAAAAATACACATTGTTTTTATGTTTTTATGCTCGAAGAGTATAGATCAAACCTGTTACATATGACTCTGACAACAAATATTGAGGTACAACTTGATTTAAGTTATAAAGAGAAAGTAGTATAGAGTATGGCTCGTGAAACGAGATAGTTAAAGAGATGAGTCCAAACCACTGTAATAGTGTTATGGAGGTACCAAAATACAAAGAAAGCTAGATAGGAGTTAGAAGAGCTAATAAGGGCTCAGTATCCTTCTTCAATTACACTAGGTAATTTTGAGGGTGAAATTCTCTTAAGAGGGGAAGAAATGTAATGGACGTGCTCTAAGGCTCCATGAACAGTGCCACTAGGTTCGAGAAGTGCACTTGGGGTGCCAAGTCACTTGCACGCTAGCCGAAGTAATGACACTAGTCATGAAACTTTGAGGGGCTT
>CANXYI010000173.1:0-17865 GCA_948208565.1 Hura crepitans
AATTATCAATGCCAATGTTCATAATACGCAAATTTTCCAAATTTGCCTACAATTTACCATTTCATGCTTCATCATGCATGTAACTCACACATATATCATCATAGGTCAAAAATCCATTCTAAACATATCAACATGTTGCATTCATGCATACACGATATCACTTAACAATAAAAACACCTGTACGCACACTACCACGCTTTATGGTGCAAATAGGCATAATACTGCTCATTATCATAATGAGCTCTTTTATGGCATTCTAATACTTAACACATCATTTATACATGATTTAATTCACACAAATATCATGGGCACGCATTTCTAAACATTATCACGCAATATGGCATTTTTGAGTTTTTACGTGCATCATGCACTTATAGCAAAAATCACATTTTCACAACTTTCATCACATCCTAGCACATTAAATTATCACATATTATGCATTTATCATGTCATAGGTCTCAAATAATTTTTATAGCATTTATTTGAATTTCTATATATTTATTTACATTTAATTCAATTATGTCATATTATACATAATGCCATAAATGAATAATTAAGCCAATTTAAAGTGATTACACTTACTTAATAGAGTCGTACGTGACCCTCCAAAGTCAGCTCATGCCTTTTCCTTACCTCGAGAGGCTCGAGTTGTCATTTCACCTATGAATTCAAACGGGTACAGAATTTAAAAAATAATATAAAATAATCTAGAGGTCGAAAAAATATTTTGAGCCTAGATACATACTCTATGATATCCTAGGAACCCGTAAAAAATAAAATTTATGAAAAAATAAATCCTGGGAGAGAGAGTGTCACTATTCACCTCGGGTTACTTTTCGACTTTTCTCTGAAATACTCCGTCGTTTTGAATGAAATTGGTATCCACGGACTCGTCTCGGAACGCTCGTTGTTTCGGGTATAAGATTTCTCAGTGGGCCTTTCCAAGGAGAGAGAAATCAAGAGGAAAAGGGAGGAGGGAATGGTGGACGACAATTTTTTTGGAGGGAGTGGTGTTGTGTGGTGTGTGAGGGTGGATGGCAAATTTACCCTTTTATAGTTTTTAAAAATATTTTTTTTGCTTCAAAAAATTTTTATAATAGATAAAAAAATTAGTTTTCCTCCATTCCTATCCTTAAAATTCTCTAAATTAAATCCCTAAATTCTCTCAAAATCTCGTGCCTAAATTTTGATAATAACCCAAAAACTTAATCTATTTTCTATCCCAAAAATTGGGTAAAAATAGTTCTCGAACTCATAAAATTTTGATTCCAAAGCCATTGGACTATTCGGAATATTTGAGTATCAAGTTGTAATATTTTCAAATTATTTTGAGCAACTTTTAATTTATTTTATGATTCAGTTTTGCCTGCAGCACTATTCACAAGACATTATTGTAAAATCTTATTTAGCATTTTTAACCATCCGAATGACTTTAGATTGGCTTCAAACTTTACCCAAAATTCTCTTGTAATTAATACTTCCCATTGATATGCTTAGTGCAACTCGAGTCTCGAAAAGCACTATTTATCCTGGGAAGTACTATTCACGAGAGTCGAATTTTTGGGTCATTATATTTCTATAATCACATTGCCTAGGAATATAGTAGCACAACTATTCATGATCATCGTGCGATGGTTATAGAGTCATGCACAATAGTATAACAATTTACTATTGTCATGCGATGGTCTTATGGTCACGCGATTATATTTTATAGTTGCGCGGTGGTGTGTAAGTTATGTAATTTTACATCGTGACTATTCAAGTCCTTTTATTATCTTTAGCCTTATTTCTATTTTTCTCATTCTTGTAGGGCATTGCTAATTATAGGAAGGCTAGTAATCTTTCAAGTGTCATGTCTTTCTTTAAGGTTCTCTCTTAATAATTGAAGGATAGAATTAATTCTTCCATCTTTTCTTCACTCATTTATCTCTACCTTAGAATATCAGGAAAGGGAATATATGTATTTATAGGGCACTAACTAAGTGATGGCTTAATACTATACATACTTTCCACTTGCCTTATAGAGAGGATACCATTAGCCCCATGGATTTTGCTGTGATTACAGGTATACCTTATAGCAAATAATCTTTAATGACTGCTTGTTCTATCCTACTATCTATTAGGATTTTTTCTCTACTTTACTTGGATTGCACCTAAAGATAAAGGGTAGTAATGGCATCTACTATTTTTACATTATTGAGCATTAGTCTTGATCAGCTCTTTAGGATCCTTTTTTAGAAGTAGAGATCAATCAAATTGCTAGTGGGTTTCTTTTGGTGCTTCTCAAGTATACTATGTTTGCCAGTACCAAGAATACTATTGAGAGTTATTTCCTTTTGGCTCTTAAAGATTTAAATGTTATCTCTAGTTGGGATTGGGGGTTTTCAAGTCTTAGTGTGTTGTACATGGGTCTTGATAAGAGTTGTCAGAATATAGTGAAGACTCAGTAGGGTTTTGTTATGGTTGTCAAGGTATGAGTTCTTTGTTCTCTTTTTTACTCTTTTTCTTTTCCTCTGCTCTTCCTTATTTTTCTTCTTATTTCTTTTTTGAAAGGTTTGGGCCTATGAGAGAGGTATCGTTCCTTGTCTTGCTTTGGCTATTATTCTAGATAATGAGTTCTCTAAACTTTTGAGGTGGAATTCTTTCTTGATTGGGAGAGAGCATGAGATGTATTTTTATAGGACCTTCCTAAATAATTTGAAGAATAATATGATAACTTTTACCTTTCTCCTTTCTCTTTTCTATGCTTCATCTTGATTTTTATCCTATCCTAACTCTTAATTTCATAACCACATGTACATCAATGTTGGTGGGACTTAGATTCAGTTGAGTGCCATGAGACCTTCCCTTCCTTGTACAAGGTACCTCCTAAAAGGTTTATCCTTTAGGTGTTGGTATTTTAGTGAGAATATGTTAGAGTGTCATAAGGGCTACTAATTTAGGCCCATCCTTAAAGATCTAGTAGAGTCATGTTTGAGTGCCTTTATCCTTCCTATAGATTTGGTTGAATAGGGAAGGATTGGTATTCCAACTAAGACGTTAGTTAATAGGAGAGCTAGTTATAATGCCTTTGTTCAAAGCTCCCTATTAAGGAAAGTTCATGTATCCTCCATAGTTTCTATTCCTATGAGTACTTCTAATACTATGCCATTTCTTTTTATCTTTCCCTCTTTTTTTAATAATCGACTTATTTTGGATTTCAGCTTCCTGCTCCTTCTATTTAGGAGGAGATCTCATATTCTTAACCTCCTATTGGTCCACCTTCTTTTTAAGGCATATTATATAATTGGTCTGTCTCATACACCATTATCTAATTTATTTGATTATGAGGGGATTTTATCTAGAGGCACCATATAAATTCTTCGTATGAGTATCTCATTCACTCCGGCTATGGCTAGCTAAGTATATTTCATTTTTCTACATTTTCCTTCTCTTTAATTTTTCTAATATCTTGGATTGGGCTTTTCTTTTTGTTGTTTGTAGTGTTCAAGGGAATCTTTGGAGTATGTAGATGGCCTCATTATAGGTTTGAAGAATGAGCTTATGGTGTAGTCCCATAGAGTCAGTGTATGCAATATCTATCCTATATATATGCATGTCATGTTTTAAAAATTTTAATACAATTATTCATATGCTTTTAATCTTTCTTTCAAGACACTATATAGGAGCAGAGTCAGACGATCAACTTCCTTAAGAGATAGCTAGTTCATAAAAGGCAATCATACGATGATCAATAAGCTGAGCTAGAGGCATATGCTCATAGATTGAGAGAGCTTGGTATTGATCCCAAGAAAGTGGCTAGATCAGTTTAAGCTTTTGATTCTGAGAAAAATGATTCTGAATCTTTTAGTCATATTGATAACACATATGACCTTTTCTTCTTTTTTTTTGAACGATGTTGTATGAATGTTGGCTTGTATATATGAATCTTTTGGCTATTTTTCATTCTCCCATTGTTAATATTTGTGTTATGCTTGAAGAAATACTTTCCATTCAATCATTTTTCAATTTGCTACTCCTTGTGACACACTTATAGTCATATGATGGACCATTACAATCACGTAGCGATGTTCACATCCCTTCTTCCTCCTTTCATGGGCCGATCAAACCAAAACAATCGAGGACTCAACTTAAACCTCGCTCCTCATATCTCAAAAGACAAGAAGTAGATTTGAGGAATCCTAAATTGTTCCTATTCGGTTGGCCTAGAAAGAGCGAGTTGGGCACCACAAGGTAAGAGTCGCCACCCAGCCGATGCCAGCAAAAACCTTGAAGGGGCAAAACCAAAGCGGTACAAAACCTTACTCTTAATTATACCTTAAGTTAATATGGAATTTCAAATTTGAATTTATAATATTAACCATTTCCTTCAAGCAGGTTTAGGTGTCAAAATAAATTACATAGTCACATAATGGAATAATAAGACATATTTATAGAAATACATAAAATGCTTTAAATTAAAGAATTCTATACATGAAATTGAGAAATTGATTATTTGAAAACTTCGGTTCTTATATGCTTATTTTTAGAAGCGAAATTTTATCATTTATGAATTTTGTTGTGGCTAAATTGAAATCCATTTTTATTAAGAAAATACTGATTAGATTAAATATAAAATGGTTTGGTGATTAAATTGATTATTTTGATAATTTTGATTCTTACACACTTATTTTTAGAAAACAGATCTTCATCATACATAAAATTGGATGGTTAATTATTTTGAGAACTTTGGTTTTCATATGCTTATTTTTAAAAAATAGATTTTTATTATTTGTGACTTTTATCAAGGAAAAATTAAAACACGTTTTATTAGTAAAACAACAATTAATTAGGTATAGAATAGTTTAATTATTTTTTATGGCGTATAAAAATCATTTTCCTATCTATTACAACATACATAGAATATAAGGGAAATAATTAGACTAAAAAATAAATTACATGGCAATCACCTAAAATATATTCTAACCCAAAAATAAAATAAAATAAATTACATAAAAATCGCTTAAAATACAATTTAGAGATATTTGATAAAGAGAGTAAGCAGGAAGATTAAATCAATTGCAATACATCAAATAACTAACGTCACAACAAGATCAAAACATTAGAATCAAAAATAAATGGCTGGATAGAAAAAAAATGATACATAAAATGAAAAAGACAAATTATCGCAAAAATATCACAATAACAACAATAATATAAAACCCATGAAATACAGCAATAATAACAATAATAATACACAGATCTATAGATCTGATAAGTTACCACACCTAACCAGTATGTGGATAAAAGAAAAATCAAAAAAAGAAGGAGAAGAAAAAGAATAACCGAATGACTCACCATGTATAATTACCTTTAGGAAGAAAAGATCTCAAAAAGGCAGAACCCGCGAAAAAAATCTTTTGAAATATTGAAAATGGTGTTTAGAGAATATTATTTTTGCCTTTTTTAGAGTTTTTTCCTGAAAACTTAGAAAGAGAAAATTCATACGAATTTTTCTATTTTATACACAAATCTCGAGGCATGCAAAATGATGATTTTAGGGAGTGAAATGGCTATTTTGCATGCCTTGAGATTTGTGTATAAAATAGGAAAATCTATACAGATTTTCTCTCTCTGGGCTTTCGGGAAAAAACTGAGTGAAATGGTTGTTTTGGCTTTAAAATGTCCGTTTTGATGTATAAAACGGTCATTTTGAGGATAAAAATGATTGTCTTTCCTATGGAGGGAATATGTACAAATTCTTCCTTCTTTGGTGAAACAAAATCATTTTGTTGAGGCAAAACGGCTGTTTTAACAAGGCATGAAATGGCTGTTTCAAAGCAAAACGACAACGTTTTGCTTGAATGCTAGAAATGTGTAAAAATGCAAATTTCTAAAATTTAAAACTTTATCTTCTTTTTTAAATACTTCATTTTGGCCCCCACACATCCATGGCATTAGGGTTGGGCATCGAGCTTGGGCTTATCAGCCTGAGCCCTCAGCTCACAACAAATGCGTATTTTTCTCGAGTTTCATATCACATGTGAGATTTTTTGGGCCAGGCAAAAACCTTTTGTTATTTTTGATTTTACAAAAAAAAATTGAGATCTTTAGACTAGACGTTAACATCCTCATTCCTCAGAAGTTAGTCCTTTTCTTCATCATTAGGCAATCCGAACACGAAAGGCCTAGAAACCTAATGTCTAAAGTTGCCCCCAACTTTGGGGAGGTGACTACAGAGTGTGTGAGGTGACCCAAAGTTTAGAAAGAGAGATACGTACCTTATAAAGTGACCCTTCTTGTGTGTGATCTGATACCATTATTGGTTTGGCTCAAGTAGTGCTAGGACATTACACCTAAGGTTGATTTGATCTAGGCAGTGCTAAAGATATTACACTCAGAGGTTGATGTCCTTTAGGCAGCGTTACATACAATGCACTTGAAGTTGATGTGTACTGGGTAGTGCTAAAAACATTGCACCTAAACTCAATTAATGCAAAAGACATTGCACTTAAGGTTGTCATCCTTTAGGCAGTGCTATAGACATTGCACCTGAAGTTGATATTTACTGGGCATTGCTAAAGACATTGCACCTAGACTTAGGCAATGCTAAAGACATTACACCTGAGATTGATATAACATAGGTAGTGTGACAGACATTGCACTCAAATTTAGGCAATGCAAAAGACATTATACCTGAGGTTGTCGTCTTTTAGGCAGTGCTACAGACATTACACCTGAAGTTGATGTGTACTAGGTAGTGCTAAAGACATTACACCCAGACTCAATCAGTGTTAGAGACATTGCACCTGAGATTGTTATCCTTTAGGCAGTGCTATAGACATTGTACCTAAAGTTAACTTTAGAAAAATTTTGTTGACGATGAGTCACCATTTTAGCCCTCTGCAATTGAGCAAATGGTGCTGGACTATTGTTAGCTCATCATTTGTGATGTTGCATAGAAAATTTAGCTTACTCCTTATAAAAAAAGGGAGGTGAAATGTGTTAGTCATTAAAGTTCATTTATAGCATGGATACATGTTGTATGTGTGTGAGTGCATCTTGTCTTAGTCGAAAATTTTTTTTGTTTCTTTCTTCTTCTATTTCTTCTTTGTGTCTTTATGTTTGATTAATTAATTTATTATATTGCTCTTTTTTTTTCAAGATAAATGTAACTAATAGAAAATAACTGATAAGTTTATAAATAAAAGCTTTGAGTACAAAGTTTGGTGTCTTAGGCTAAAATATACACAAATAATAAGACAAGAGAAGCTAAAGAGCTGATAATTGTCTTTGAGTCCATAATGTCTAGAGGTCTACCTCAATCGACTCTATCTTGGCCATGAGCTCACGATGAGTGTCCTCGATCCTCGTGCTTAAGTCTTTGTCTATGAACTAAAGCTATGTCATGAGCTTAACCTCCATAACCTATAAGAGAACCTCAATAGAAGGTAGAGGATTCACTGAACATGATGGTCCAGCCTCATCAGTCAACTGACTCTGTCGTGGTAGACTGGTAAGACCTAAGTCATCACTAAGCAAAAACTGGTATGCAATAGAAGCTCCCATCTTCTCTATGTCTACAACCATACTGGTGAGGATAGTAATAACGAGGCCACCCATCATAGTCTTTTTACTGGGAAATCTACTAGCTCGATGAAGATGCTCTAAAATAGACAATATAGGCTTGAACTAGACGTTATGCTCTATGGCTTAAAGACTATATAGCTCAATTTAGTTCACCTAACTAATGCTACCATTATAGCCCAACTAGGAGAGAGCAAATACTTTATACGGATATTAGTGGAGTAGGTCCCAAAGTGAAGAAGCCTTTGTGTGACTAGCTCTATAGAAGGTGCCCTCACAACCAATGGCAACCCACTACTTAACTCTTAGGTATCTCTATAATATCATCTGCAGGCAATCTGAGAATCTCAGAAAGGCATGGGATAGAGAGCTGATAGCATGCATCTAGGACCCCAAACTAGATGGCCGTCTCATCTGAAGGGTATGCCGAATGGTACTGTAACATGCTTAGGAATTAGAGCACTACCTTGGGATACATGGCATGGCACTGAGAATAGAAGTCTCTCTAGCCCATTTGTGCTAGGAGTTGGTCGACTTTAGATAATGCTCTTAAGTCACACAATGTGTTGGCATAAAAATATTGGCTCCCTATAAAGGTGACAAAAGCTAAGCATTGAAATCTCTCAGCTTCCTCAATATTGAGCTAACCAGGTGCTACCACATGTTTCAAAATAAGTTAATGGTGAACCTGGCTCTATTGTCTATGTAGAGGCATCTTTTCTTTTTCTCTCTTTTCTTTTTTTTTCTTTCCTTTTTTCTTCTTCTTTTTTTTTGTTTTTGTAATGTCGAAGTAGAAAATGGTAAAGGCACTACACAAAATGACCATTGTGCCTATAAAATGGCCATTTCACCATTGGGCAAAATGACCGTTTTGGCTTGTGCTAAAATGGCCATTTTGCGCTTGTGTAAAATGGTCATTTTGGTCAAAATGGGGTGTTTTGCTCCCAAAATGGTTGTTTTGCTTTATGAAATGGCCATTTTAGGTCCAAAGCCTATAAATGCCATGAGTGCATGTATAGATCCTCTTGCCACTTGAGTTTTTCCTTCTTTTTTGCTCTAATAGGTGACAAATTCCTCCAGAGACTTCACAAAATTCTTGATCTCCGTTCTACCTAGGCAATTCCTACTTTAGCTCCTTTTGCTGGCTTAAAGTTCTTCCAATGGATCTATATTTATTTATCTTTACTAATGCTACCACCTACTTTTGGGGTTTTTCAATTCTCTCATCAAGAGTTATGCCTCTTATCTAAAGAATTTTTTGTAATTCTGAGGGTGCCCTATTCATCTGATACACCACCTTGCTGCTCGAGCTATATTTCCTACTACTTGTATGAGGTCGTTGACTCCCTCGAGATACTTCCTTCTCTAGTTACTTGGTAGGTCCTATAGAGAGAAGTAGTTTCTCTGAATGCTCTGCTGGCCTATGTCAAGGGCTATACCGATATTTCATCTCTTTATGTAGGTGTGTACCTTTCTATTCTTCTCTAAATATCTAATGGTGATGTCTAAAGGCCATTTTAGGGACTATTAGGTGTTTAGTGTAATAAACGAGCTGACCAAAGGCTCAAACCCTTTTTCGCTGATACTTCTGAAACTATTATGGGTCTAGATATAATGTAGTCTAGTGAAGCTGATTTCTTCTATGGGAGTCTGATTCTGCTTCAATTTGGCTTTTTTTTTTTTAGAATAAACCACCCTTTAAGGGGTTTTTGCCCTATTCTTTGATTTGCCTTTTACTTTGCAAATTGTTCAGGTTTTGCTTCCTAATACACTTTGTAGGGATAGACTGCCTTTGGGAGTTTTCACCCTATCCCCCGCTTAACTTTTATTTAGGAAGCCTTTATAGGTTTTTATTCCTAACAGTGTTTTTTTAGGTTTAGTTGCAAGAGAAGCTTTGCTTGTTAGATGACCCTCCCTCTCGTGTCCTTGGGTTTTATAATTTAAAGCACTTGCTGCCTTATGTAGGTATGTTCTATTTTTCTTACATATATCAATGGGTTGTTTGGATGACTGCTATTACTGATGAAAGCATAAATTTTATGAGCCCATGAATTTCCCTTCAGCACGTATGAAGGAGTGGTTCTGTAGGCTATGTACCCTTTGTTAGATTGTATAAAGTTACATTCTACATTCTTGATCGTTGTATGAGGCAATTTGGAGAGACCTAAGGCATTGCCTCTCACCCATTATCATTCAGAGGGGAGATTTGTCTATCACTTTTGTTGCCGGGTACTGTCACTTATAGAAGCAGTTAACCTTGAAGATCAAAATTCCTCCTAAGATTTCTTACAACTTTCAGACTTCTGAGGTACATAAGGACTAGGTGATAGGAACATCCCGAGACAACTGGACTCAATGGTTGAAGATGGAAGGTGAGAGGAGCAATAAGAGATAAAATATCTTAAAAAATGTATTTGTATTGCTTTTTATGAACTCAAGTACAAAAGTGATGTAATGACAATATTTCCATCTCTCTAGTCCACAAGATGCTTAATCAAGCTTATTAAAGTGGTCCTATCTACTTGCATCATATTGGCATTTTATGATAATCACAACTGGACATTAATGCAATAACACATTTCCTCATTTAATCAAGGGAAATCTTACTTACATCTTAAACTCCTATCATCAATCAGCCCTCGTGGGTTTTCTTGATTGACTATTTTCTCTCAGCCCCTAATTGTTGCATAGGATGCCTTTTTTTAGTTTTCACCTTATCAGGGCACCCATTTTTAGCAAGGCTGCCATTTATCAATTTTTTACCTGCAGGGCATTTTTTTTCATCTTTAACCATAAAACCTTTTTAGTTTATCCATGTTCACAGGCTCCTTGAACTCATTCCCATCACAATCATTAAGGATTGCCACACCTTTTGGCAACAATTGCTTAAAGATGAATAGTTCTTCCTAATTCAGCTTGAATTTCCCTCTTGGATTAATTAGACTTGGTCTTATTTGTTTAAAAACCTATCCTTCTTCTTTCAACGTGTAATTTTTCACCCTTTTGCCAAAGGCTTGTGCCATCCTTTTATGATAAACTTGATTATGATAGTAGGCTTTAACTGTTTCTCATCTAAAAAGTTAAACTGTTAGAACCTCTATTCTACCGAAACTATCTCAAGAATCTCTGCTTCTATTGCCACCCTCAAGTACTGTAGTTCAGTCTCTATCGAAAGCACTATGTCTGACTTATATACCAATAAAAATAGAGTGGCACCTATTGAAGTCCTAATAGTAGTTCTGTATCCCCAAAGAGCAAATAGAAGTATGCTAGCCCAATCTCTTTAGGTTACAACTATCTTGGATGGGATCCTCTTGATGTTCCTATTTGCTATTTCTACCACTCTGTTGGCTTGTGGTATGTAAGGAGAGGATTTATAATGCTCTATCTTGTATTTTTATAGCAATGCCTTTGTCTCAGCTAGAAATTAGACACCGTTGTTTGAGACTATATGGTGTGGGACCCCATATCTACAGATTAAATTATTTTCTATAAAGTTAGCCATCTTTCTAGCCCCTGACTTCTTAAAGGATTATGCTTCAACCCATTTTGAGAAATAGTCAATGGCTACTGTAATGAAACGATGACCATTTGAGGCTGATGGATGTATTTCTCTGATTATGTATATCCCCTATACAACGAATAGCTAAGGAGATGATAAGCTATGAAATTTTGATGTAGGTACATATCTTAAATCCCCATATTACTGGCACTTATGACATTTTTGTACATACTTTAAACAATTATAGTCCATTATAAGCCAAAAGAACCCTTGATGCATGATCTCCTTAGCTAACTCTAAACCATTCATATGTGTTTCGTAAGATCCCACATGCATCTCTTCCATAACCCTTTCTATTTCTTTCTCTTCTAAGCAACAGAGCTGAAGACCATTTATTTTCCTTTTTTATAAGACCCCACCTATACTGATGAACTAAGTTGACAACTTTCTTAATAGCCTCTTATCCCTATCCATAACTTCTTCAGGAAATTCCTTATTCTTTAAGTAATTCTAGATATCATAAAACTATGGTTCATTTTCTTTTTATTCAATTTCTATTATTTGCTCTGACTCGTAGTAAGGCTTTTCTGAACTAGAAATGATTACTGGTTTTATGGCTACCCCTTTCAAATTATCCCACATAGAGACTATAATGGCCAATGTATCTGCTTGATTCTCGTCTCTACGAACATGGCAAAAAGTGCACATTTAGAATTGTCTACTAATAGATCTCAGATGTTCTATATAAGGTAATAATTTTTCTTCACAAATGGTCCATTCTTTATTAGCCTGATAAACTACCAAAGATGAATCCCTAAGCACCTTAAATATCTTTATAATGAGAGTCAATAATACTTCAAGCCTGAATATGCAAACCTCATATTCAGCCATATTTTTTGTAACCTTATATCTCAATTTTTTAGCTAGTAGTAGCTTCTTTCCTTTAGGAGTTATTAAGATTACCTTTACTCCTGCTCCCTTATTATTTACTGCACCAACGAAATAATTTGCCACCCTTGGACCATTATCGAGTTTAGGTTCTCATTTGGGAATTTAAACTTTAGCGACTCTCCCTTTAGCGGATGACTGGCTAGGAACTCTATGACTTCTCATCCTTTTATAGTTTTCCTTGTTATGTATTGAATGTCAAAATCTTAGAGTAAAAGAAGCCATTTACTCATTTTTCCTATCAAAGATAAAGTTGTTTGAAGATATCTCAATGGATTGTGCTTGGATACTACCTGTACTATATATGATTAGAAATAGTGCCTCAATCTTTTTGAAGCCCACACTATTCCTAAATAAATCTTTTCCACTTCTACATACTTAGCTTCATAAGGTAGAAACTTTTTACTCAAGTAGTAAATCACCAACTCAACTCTAAATTCATCCTTTTGTGCTACTATAGCCTCTACTGAATTTTCTTTAATAGACAGGTAGAGAATTAGTGGCTTCCCATGCCTTGGTGGCTGTAAGATCGATGGATTTAACAAATATGCCTTGATAATGTCAAAAGCTCTTTGGCAATCATCGTTCCACTTAATCGGTTGGTTCTTTCTAAGAAGTTTGAAAATAGGCTCATATATGGTGGTAAGCTTGGCTATGAATCTGTTGCTATACTGTATTCTTCCTAGAAATCCCCTTATTTATTTTTCTTTCTTTAAAACTGGCATTTCTCTAATAGCTTTGACTTTATTAGGGTCTACTTTGATCCCTCTTTGACTCACTATATGCCCCAAGAGTTTTCCTGAAGTTACCCTAAAGACACCCTTTTTTGGATTCAAACACAGATTGTATTTATCTATCCCTTAAAGAACTTTTCCAATGCTTCAAAATGCCCTTCTCTTGTAGTGGATTTGATCATCATGTCATCCACGTATACTTCTATTTCTTTGTGAATCAAGTCATCTAGAATTCTAATGGCCATCCTCTGGTAAGTAGCTCTAGCATTTTTTAACTTGAAAGGCATTACCTTGTAGCAAAAGGTTCCCCACTCTGTGATGAAGGCAATTTTTATCTTATTTGTTACTTTGTTTAGAATCTAATTGTAATCGGCATACCCATCAACAAAACTATACATTTTGCACATTGCTGCGCTATTAACCAAAGCATCTATATATGGTAACAAAAAGTCATCTTTTAGGCAAGACTAATTCAAGTCCCTATAGTCTATGCACATCCTAACCCTACCATTCTTCTTGGCAATATATACTGCATTGGCTAGCCAAGTTAGATACTGTACTTCTTCTAAAAACTTGGCTTCGATCTGCTTATGCACTTTTTCTTTTATCTTTTCTGGCCATTCTAGCCTCATCCTTCTCAATTTCTACTTTATCGATTTTGCCTCTAGGTATGTGTAAATGGCATGTTCAGCTACTTCTCAATCCACTTCGAGCATGTCTTCATAGGTCCAGGTAAAGATTTTTTCATATTTTTTTAATATTCTCTCAAATTTTATCTTCTTTTTAGGAGTTATATCAGATGTAATGAGGTAGTATTGATTGAATTAATGTCAAACATATTATGCATGTCGTGATTATCATTATGCATGATGCAATTACATGAGACATCACAAAAATAAGCAAAATCATTCATCTTATTAATAGAAGAAATAGAAACATCATCATTAAATAGTTCAAGTACATAAAAAATTTCAAAAAAGTCTACTGGAGGGTTTTCTTCTTCTTTCCCTTATCTTAGAGCATGGCAGCAATTAGAATCTCTTCTTTAGGCTCGATTTCTAGATCGGCTAGATTGGTTATGACCTTTTTATCCTAAAAGTCTAAAGTGCTTTTTACTTCACTTGTAGCCCAGTCAAGCACATCACTAAAATTTCAAACCCAAGCATAATCTTTCCCTTTATAACAGCTGGCTTTGACTCTCCATAGTAGTTGACATTCCTTTTAGCCCAAATAAAACTCTTTTCTAATGGTGGGATACCCTTACTAGTCTTTTTTGGCTCTGAAGTTTCTACTGTGTATCCCTTCCAATCCTTCTATCCCTTCGACTGAATGGTTAAGATTAAATTGTCTGAGTTATGTCCTAAACTAGCACCAGGTAAATAGTTAATCTTTTTTAACATATTTACCACCTTGGGATCATCCTTTTCCTCTTCTAAGAAAATCCCAACTATATAGAATCTATTGAAAGGCTAGTTGAAAAACTCAAGTATCAAAACATGATTATCCCTCCCAGCCCATATAATTACGACCTCATCATCATGGGGGATCTTTATCATCTAATGCAGTGTTAATGGAACCCCTCCTAACTTATGGAACCATAGCCTTCCCAAAAGCAAGAAGAAGTTCATAGGGATATCAAGCACTGTGAACTCAACATTATCTATGATCACCCTTATTTTAACCTTGACTTTAAAAGTCCCATATGCTTGTCTCTTTGTATTGTCATAGGACATAATGGTAAGCTTGGACTGAGAGATCATTGAATTTTCAATCCCGTATGTAATTAGTGCTTTGAGTAGGCATATATTAATTGATTAGCCATCATTAACCATTACACATGTTGTGTGCTTGCCATTGTCTTTAGCCTTTATGTACAAAGGGCAATTGTGGTGACACCTTTCTAGTGGAAGATCCATATTAGAGAAGCTGACTACTATTTTTTCTTCCCCCTTTACCATTGCCACTAACTCAGATGGCGATATGGTAGTTGAAATCGTTGCACACATAGAGCCTCAACCACTTTTTATCAATGAGAGGGGGATTAGTGTAACAGATCCCAAATTGAAATCCATGCAGGGGTCTTCTTCAGTTGTTTTATCACTATATCTTCTTTCTTTTTTGTAACCAGGGAAACTGGTTCTCTTTCTATCTCTAGCACTACCCAACCACTTCAAGTTACCGCATTAGTTTTTACTTCTTCAGCTAGTTTCTGCTTTGAATCTAAATTAACCCATAAGTCCTAAATCTATTCTTCTGGCTCACTTTCACTGTCTGTAGCCTATATATCTGTAAGAAAAACTAAACCTTAACTTGATTTAGCCCTTCTCTTCACTGTTAGATAGTCATTTTCGTACAAATCCCACAGCACATACCATTTCGGCAATCCTAAATTGACCATATTGATAGGTGGAGGAACACTAGAGTAAGCACCCTGACCTTTCTGTCTCTTTTTAAGATTAGGAATCTACCTTAAATCAATCAAATCCCGAATTATATCCCTTAAAGTGTGGCAACTATCTGTGTCATGGCTTATGTGCTGATGATACTGACAATACATGTTTGATATATGATATGGTTCCCTTCATATTTAAGAAGTTTGTAAGGTAGAGGTTGAATTTTCCCTTCTTTCTAGAACCATTTCAAGCACTAAGACAACAATTTTCCTAAACTGGAGTAATGCCTAGTCATAGCAGATACTTCAACAGTCTTACTGGTTCCACTAAAACCCATTTTAATTGTCTCTCTACTACTCAAGTTCCTTCTATTATTGAACCTTCTTGTGCTCCTTTTCTATTCAATATGCTCTTCTTCCAAATCCATTACTATATCCTTTAGTGATTCCCAGTCTTTAAGCTCTTTTGCTTTTAACTCATCCTTCAAGTATGGATTGGCATTCTTAATGAACATACAGATCTGGTCTACTGTTTTTGACTTTTTTCTCATTTCTAGAACTCTAAACCTCTATCTTGTCAAGTACTCTATGAAGGTCTCATTGGGATTTTATTTAAGTAGCTCAAGGTCCTTTATTGTAACCTCCATTTGAGTACTACAGTCATACTAATTGATAAGAGCTTCAGTGATCTTACCTTAGTCTTCTTTTACTTTCTTTTCTAGTCTATGGTACCAATCAATTACTCTACCCTACAATGTCAGGCTAAAATAGACCATCTTCTACTTTGTGCTAAGTTCTGTGCCTCTCATGACCGTAGCGTACTACTTGACATGAGCTCTCAAATCAATTGTCCTATCAAACTTAGGCAATTCCAACATCTTAAACTTGGTAGGTAATACTTCTTCAGATTTTAGATTAAACTCATCAAGATCTATTCCTTTACGTATGGTAATAAGTTTAGCCATTGCTTCCATCTTCTCTTTTAACTTCTTCATAACGACATCCTTAACCCTTTGGGGTGTAACTCTTTTCCCAGACTCATCCTTATAATCCTTAAGAAAATCAAACTCCAGATTGAAATATTTAGCTTTCTTATTCTTCTCACTTGAACTTGTTGCCTGTTTCTTAGTGCCAATTCCCCCAGAAATAGTATCAACCTTTTTAGTAGGTGTGGCTATAATAGCTTCGGCAGATGGTGGTATACCAAAAGTAGGAGCAACCTTAGTAATTACCCTTAAGATCATGGACATCATTTTCTTTTTAAGCTCTTTAAATTTCTAGTCTATCCTAGCTTCGAAGTCTGAAACTAAGGAACTACCTTCCCCTATCATGTCTGTTTGATTATGAGTGGTATAAATGACTTCTTATCAGATTATCCTTTTGTCTGGCATATATAGCCAAGCAACTTGAGGATTTATGATGGCTACAAGATAAGGGATTAGAAATGATGAATGAGATACATGTGAATGCATGAAATGTAGATGCATGTTAATGTGTACAACAATAAATACAAGCAAGAGCCTTCTAACCTTATCACTTCCCACGCACGAGGTCAACATGCTCTTTCCTAAGAAGGCTTACCTGTAGGACATTAGGGGCCCCAATAAGTTTGAACAATGAAGAATGAATAGGTGAACATTATCTCTCTCATATTAAAAAAGCACATACAAGATGTTTAGCCCATATATGTTGGATATGTTTAATTAAACCAAAATGCGGGGTCTAGCCCATTCAAGTTAGAAAAGGCCTAATTGGTTGGATAGCATTTCAAGATGATTAAGCCATATTTCATGTATATTGGCCCACATAGCACACAATGCATAATTAACTGGGGTACCTAGGAAAAGTTGCTATTGGTCATTACATGGGCTCACGATTAGGTCATGCAAGTTATGGTCATCCAAGCATAGTCCCTCCATAATGAGTCTATCTCATCATGAGCATATGACGAATTGATTCACTATTTCATATGCCTTATAGGCACGAGGCTTAGATCTATTGTCATTCCTAATAATCTTCCAAATTGGGTGAAATAGGTTTGAGCTTCGAAATGACATCAGGGTGAGAAAGGGATGCCTAACTTATTCTAAGGCTCTAGCATGTGATGAAATTTCAAAACAAGATAATATTATAAATTCAAAACTTGAAGTTCTATATTAATTTGAAGTACTTTCAGAGCATGGTCTCATGGTGTCCCCCATAGAGTCGCCACTGTTCGCGTCCCTCCTTCCTCTTTTCATGGGCCGGTCAAGCCAAAACAATCAAGGACTTAACTTAAACCTTGCTCCTTAAGTCTTAAAAGATGAGAAATAGATTCAAGGAATCCTAAGTTGTTCCTATTTGGTTGGCCTAGAAAGAGCGAGTTGAACACTATAAGATAAGAGTCACCACCCGACCGAAGTTGAGAAATATCTTGTAGGGCCAAAACCAGAGCGGTTCAGAACCCTACTCTTATTTATACCTTAAGTTAATACGAAATTTCAATTTTGAATTTATAATATTATCCATTTCCTTCAAGCAGGTTTAGGCATCAAAATAAATCACATATTTACATAATGGAATAATAAGATATATTTACAGAAATAAATAAAATGCTTTAAATTAAAGAATTCCATACATGAATTCGGGCAATTGATTATTTTGAGAACTTTGGTTGTCACAAGCTTATTTTTAGTAAGTAGATTTTTTTCATTTATGAATTTTGTTGTGGATAAATATAAATC
>CANXYI010000243.1:0-13442 GCA_948208565.1 Hura crepitans
ATTTAACCTTAATTTAGGTCTATTTCTTTATTGATAACTTTTTTATAATATTCTTAACTCAAAAATAGATAGTCATTAATTTTATCATATAGTGAATTTTTGGCTCGATATGTTGTCACCACAATTGGACTATACCGGGTAATTTTTTAAAAGAATTTTCAAGTATTACAATTCCTAAAATTTTAGGTATATTATGCTTGAATTTATTCCATACTTATTTCTTGAATATTTGTCATTTACTATCCAATGGTATTTTTCATTCTGGTAATAGTCAACTAGACAGTTATAGGTCATTTTGGTAGGTTTCGTTAGCCCTTTTTAGGTTCATTTCTTTACCTTTTTTTAGTCCAGTTTACACTATTATTTACATAAGGTTTATAAGCCCTAAGCCATACAGTCATTAGGCCATTTTTAAAGCCAAAACATAGGCATTGAAGCCATAATACATATTCACATAAAATAGCCCTGATAGGCACAAGGTATAGACGTCTTGTTTAACCATAAGTCCTAGCCTTTAAAGGCACCATACTAGCTACCTTTTTTTAGGTTATTCCTAGCCAAGTTTAGGTTCATTTTTCATGCCACATCTCATGCCATTTAGACTATGTGCATTAGAACCATTTCATGCTATCTAAATTATGCCAAGACACTCATGTTTGTGTCATGTTAATGCCTTATTTTATGCAGTAGTCCAAGCCCATTCTTAAATAGTTATTAGATCTTTGAAAGTCTAGCTTGTATTCTTATTTCATGCCCTCTTAATCATGTATACTATACTAGTTTCATGCCATACAAACTAGGCTAAACAATATTTATATTACTAGGCCTTATCATACATATATATTACACACATATTATCACATTTTCATGCAATTTTCATTTATTCAACTCTCAGCCATAGCTTATTAATGTCCTTAAACATAGCTATCTTTACTTTCCCTCACATATATATACATCCCAAAATGAGGTAAGCTTACTGATTCATAAGCCTTTCCATGTAAAAGCCAATTAGACTATCACACACTTAGTATAAGTCTCGAGCATACTAGGGACATATACAAACATGTATCACTTTATATATTCTATATGTCATGTATAGTCTAAGCCTCCCTTACACATATAATCACATTATCATGGCACCTAAAGTTGTACACACCCCTCAAGTGCCTCGACACCTTAGTATATATACCATAATCATGCATTTTGCTACCTTTCTTACACCATCAAATGCTTACACACAATCATAATTTTGTATATACACATATAAGCATATTTGCATATTAACCTAAATAATTTAACCACAACATGATCTCAAGTATCTCTACAATTCATACCAACCTTTCCATTTCACAATCATTTCACCATACACTAGCGAAGTTTCATCTAGCATATAATTTAACATTAACCAACCACTAAATTAGCTTATTTTGGCATGCAACTCTAGCCCTTTAAAGGTTAAATGGATAGAAAAATGCCAAAGTTCACTTAATTATTAAGGAGAACATGAACATTCATCTCATTAAGTTGTCTAGCCCATCTCATAGTGACTTCCTAACCTTTCTTTAAGCCTTTGCTTGCCTTGTTTCACCTCAAACCAAAGCCACACACATCCACACAGATGTTAGGCATCTCAAGGAGCACTTTCCATTTAAGAAATCACAAGAAAAAGGTAAGAGAACTCACCCATAGTGCCTTAATAGACTATCTCTAACCAGCAAACTTTAATGAATTTTAATTAATTCCTAGGGATTCTTTTTACCATGATTCTTCTTCCCTTAGCTCTCTAAGACCTTAACTTGAATTTAGAAATCCATTAATGGTAGAAATGATTAGAGGAAGAAGGTGGAAATAACCTTTTTCCTCCTAGATAGCATCAATTTCTTTGGCATAAAAGAGAGAAATGTTCTATATTGTTTAAGTGGAAAAATCCACTTGTCAAAGCTTATGGCCACTTGTCAAGGGCCCTAGGCTAGTTGGCAACTATATGGGTAGGGCCCACATCCACTTGAACCATCCTAAAATGGCTCAATTTTTTTGTAAACTTAAAAATTTTACCAAAATTCACATAGACCTCAAAAAATTACATCATTTATTTCAAAATTCTTATTTTAATCCCCTTTACATGCTCATAAATTTTCATGGCTAAATTCCATTGATAGGGCAATTTTCAAACTACCTCAATTTGCATGGCAACCTAAAAATGAGAATTTGTAAATGACCTCACAAATTGAAAATTTCATTCACTAATAGAATCAATGGAATTTTTAAGCTTAAGGGTTAGATACTTTTGGGTTCGTCCAGGCACATCCTGGGTCATTCTCAGCCAGACAAAGTTTTATTACATAGATTCATAGTTCATAGTCCATAATGAAGCTTGACTAAGTTTTATTACATTGATAAGTAGTTCATAGTCCACAATGAATTATTAGTTCTACTAAAATTTTAAATTTTGCCTTTTCCATCAAATTAGAGCCCCTTAAATTTTCATGACTAATGTCGATGCCTCAATTTATGTACATGTGACCCAACACCTTAGGCACACTTCCCGAACCTAGTGGCACTATTCACTAAGCATCAAAACATGGGCATTATAGTTCTTCCCCTCTTAAGAAAATTTCATCCATGAAATTATTTGAGCTAAGCAACTGTGGATACTAAGCCTTTATGGTGCCTCCATAGCACTTTAACTAATGGTGTGGATTTATTTCTCAACTGCCTCATTTCACAAGTCAAAATCTTGACCGGTTCCTTTCAATAATTTTAATCATCTTTTTCATAGGCTTAAATCAAACTGTACTTCACTATCTATCACCAGTAGCTTTTAGCCTTTCTCTAAACACCTTTACTTTTCCTCTACATTTCTAATCAAATCAATACCAAAAATTTTACTTTCCTCAATTTCATTCTAGCATAGGGAAATTCTATATTATTTGCCATATAAAGTTTCATAAGGTGCCATTTCCAAACTAAACTTGTAATTGTTATTATAGGCCAATTTTACCACAGATAGGTACCAATTCTCAGTTACCTTTAACTCAATAACACACCTTTGCAACTTGGCCTCAAGTATCTATATCACCCTCTCTGATTGTCTATTAGGCTGAGGATGACAAGTCGTACTATAGGCCAATCTGGTGCCTAAAGTCTCCTGTAGATTCTTCCAACATCTAAAAGTAAAGCGAGGATCTTTATCAAAAATAATAATCACTGGCACACCTTGTAACCTGACTATCGTATTCATATATAGTCTAGCTAGTCTTTCCAATGAATAGCCCATTCTGACCAGAACAAAGTGAGTTATCTTTATCAATTTGTTAACAATCACCCATATAGCACCACATTTACCTTTGGTCATAGGTAAGCCTATCACAAAATCTATGGTTACCTTTTCCCATTTCCATTCTTGTATTGCCATAGATTGCAGCAATCCAGAAGGAACCTGGTGTTTAGCTTCCACATGCTAACATGTGAAACACCTTGTAACATATTTTGCCATATTTCTTTTTATACTAGGCCACCAGTACTAAGACTACAAGTCTAAGTACATTTTATACTCCTTGGATGCATATAATAAGGAGCTTCATGTGCCCCTTTTAATAGTTGTACCCTTATGTCATATGTACTAAGTATAAATATCCTATTCTGCTAATACAAACATCTATCTTCTATCAACAGAACCCTGTAGCCTTCCCCTCTTTAACTTTTCTTAACATTTAAATTAGTTGTTCATATTTCATATGAGTCTCCTTAATCTATTATCTGAAATCTGGTCTCACTTTTAACTCAGCCAACACAACATGTTCAGAAGTGTACTACACTTTGGTATTCATAACTTTCAAAGTAACCAAAAACTTTCTACTTAAAGCATCTGCCATTACATTGGTTTTCTCTAGGTGGTGATTAATCAAATAGGCACAGACTTTTATCAACTCTAACTACCCCTTTTTTACCTCAAATTCACTTCTTCTAAGTGAGGAGGTATTTTTGACATTCATGTTCTGTATATATAGAGCTTTTCTCTCCATATAGATAGTGCCTCCCTATTTCATAGCAGAACAATAGTAGCTAGCTCTGAGTCATGAGTAACATAATTCCCCTCATGTGGCTTTACTATTTTGAAGTACAAGCTACTACTTTTCCATCCTATCATTACTTTACTAGGGTCACTTTGATCCCTTCTATGAAAACTATATGCCTCAAAAAGCAACTTCACTCAGCCAAAACTCACACTCGCTAAGCTTGGCATATAGTTATTTCTCTCTCAGGGTCTGGAACACAACCTTGAGATGTTATTCTTGTTCTCCCTTATTTCTAAAATACCCTAGAATATTATTCATGAACATCATCACAACTAATCTAGATTAGGTTGAAAAACCTATTCATTAGGTTCATAAAAATTGATGGTGTATTAGTGAGCCCAAATGGCATCACCAAGGTTTATAACACTTATACCAAATTTTAAAAGTAGTTTTGAGATTATCAGCTTCTTTAATTTTCAATTGATGATACCCAGATCTTAAATTAACCTTTAGGGACACAACTATATGCCTCAACTAATCAAAAGATCATCATTACTTCAGCAACGGGTATTAAAGCTATACTAGGCTATATTCTCAAATTCCAACTCAATTTCTTTCTAAGATGGTGAACCTATCAATTTATTAGGGAATACATTAAGAAATTTAGGAATAATTGGAATATGTGCAAAATCAAAGTTAGAGACATTCAGGTTAATAATATAGGCCAAATATGCCTCACAACCATTTTAGAGAAGTTTTTGTGCTTTAACAGTAGAGATAAGGTTGTTCAGAAGACTTTTCTCACCATCCACTATCACTATATGTACTTTTATAGTTTGAAGGGATCTCTATAGCCAATTATAACCGGATACTTACTCTGGCAATCCATTCCTAGTGTCATATTAGCTTATAGTATGGTAAATCAATCAAAATTAAAGGGGTTTGGTGCTAACATGTTACTAGAGGACACTCTCCTCAGCTAACCAATGCACGCTACTCCTGATTTCTTTTAACAAGTATTAGATGTTAGGGATACTTTTTTATCACTTACTGTGCTAGAAACATCATTAGCTTGAGAAAATAGTCGAAGTTTACTTGTAGAAATTGGTACAAATCTATGGGACTGTGCCTATCTCTACCCCTAATACCCTAACTTAGACTGGGCGTAGGCTGAGACAGAGACTGTTCCTCACTGCTTTTCTTATCATTCTCTAAGATAGCACCGAACTGTCCCAAGTAACCTATCTCTTCATCTGGAAGAGATCCTTTTCCTCTTACACTATCCTTTCCAAGTCATATGCAGCTACAACTAGCACTACAAAATCTCTCCCTTTCTAGGGTTACTATTTGTATTTTCAAGTTATGCTTTTCATCTTGTCAAAGATCTCTTACATTTCTCTTATTCTATATAATTCAGCTATTTAAAAATTCTGTCTTGTCTTGCTAGTACTTAATTTTAGCAGCATTAATCTCTTTCCTCCCCAGGTAGTCAATAGCTCCATATTTTCTCTAGCCTTTCTCAAGAAGTTTCCTGTAAAGGAGCTGATGGTAAGGGTAGAGATGGATTAGCAATGGTAGTGGTATATCATAATAGAACAACTATCTATTGTACTAGAGCTAGAGGCACTTTTGCCTACTATTAACCAGGCTCTTATAGTTATTACTGTTGTACAACACTATTAGGTTTAGGTATAGATGCATTACCTACCCCTGGACCATTATAGGTGTAAAACTAACCACTTCCTTGGTCCCTCCTTCAGGTAACTGATAAGCTATATCTTTATTACAAAAGAACTTACCTATCAACCTTATGTAGTGTAATAGTTCAGAGGAATATAACCTTAGATAGTTGCACTCATGTACTTTGCCTAGGAATATTAACCTATGCTTTGATACCAAAAATGTAACACCTCCTACTAGATTCCCCAAGAAACCCAATAAGCGATGTACTTCCTGCTAGGTCACACATCTTTTGATTTCTCCTATGGTCATTCATTTAACTTTTCCTGTTCTGTACTATTTAGTTTTTATCTAACTCCAAATTTGTTTCTGTCTATTCCTATGGTTCATTTAGGTTCATACCATTATGTTCATGTCAATACAAGGTAATTTCAAAATAGCTAGATATTTCCTAAAAATCTAATAGCATAACAGTTGCCCGAGTCACTATCCCAAAATTTTAAACCCGTAAAGACACTTTTATAACATATACATACCTTTTCTTGACCATTCTAATCACCCTAAGTATCAACCTAAAATCACTAATCTATCACACAACAACACAAGCCTCAGGCCATAATCAAGAGAAAATCACAAAGTAGAGCCTCAAGCTTGAATTCATATCATCAGGTAAGAGCAATTACACAAAATTAAGATAGTCTGATAAATACTTATTACAAAATACTGTAATGACATATACAAAAACCTTTGTAAGGTACCCATTCCCCACCTATGTACATATGTGCAAAACTATATACCAACATATAGCAACCTTACTCACTTGTCTTCTAAACCTTGACTACGCACACTCTAAGGCTATCTACAGGTTCTAATTACCTATACACCAAAACTGGTGCACTGAGTATATAATACTTAATGGCGAAATCAAAAATTTAAATCGTGTCATATGAGTTATCATGCATATCTACAGTAGTACCATTCATTTCTCCAGCTAGGTTATTATCTCATCAATTAAGGAGATGTTTATCAAAATGACTCCATTATCCTTCTTGTATGATTACTATTCATTAGTCAAGTGATATCTAAAAATTCAATTATTATGAATATTTATCATTTTTAGTTATAATAGTAACTAGTTCAAAATGTTAAACCAATGTTTAAACATTGCTATCAAATGACCAACAAACCCTTATTCTCGCCTTTAACCTATTTATTATTTGCACGATCATTTACAACCCATAACTTATACATCTAGGCCATTCCTAGATATAGTATTCTTGTCTTTTAATTTATTAGGGTAGTTCATGTTATGTATGCAAAATTACCAAAATGACCTTATGCCAATTCAAGTCAATAAATCCTTCATTTACATATTATAACCCAAGTAAATCATAGTTTTATATCACTATTTTAGGTAACTTGCATAGTTTTCACAGGTTAAGCCAATAAGTACTATATAGGTAAAATTACTAAAATGCCCCTACATGTGTATGGTCTAATTATTCAGGTGATTGTGTCATATTATACCTTGTATCATATCCGAATATTTTACTTATTTAATTTATTTTACTTGGACCATCTAGAAAGATAACACTGACATGCACTGGACCTAGAGGGAATAAAAGAAATTATGTAGTAATCCACATCTTAGACCTCGATTGCTACACCGGCCTGATTACATGAATGTCCACAGTCAAGTTTGGCTATCTAACTAGAGCAATGGTCCTGCGGGACCTATGTTGCCGCACCGGTAAAAGTTAAGTAAATGTCCACAGCCATGTTTAACTATTTGACTAGCGTAGTCATCCTATGGGACCTATGTTGTAGCACTGGCAAAATTTAAGTAAATGTCCATAGCCATGTTTAACTATCCAACTAGTGTAGTGATCTTGCAGGACCTATGCCACTGCACTGATAAAATTTAAGTAAATGTCCACAGCCATATCTGACTGTCTGACTAGTGCAGTGATCCTACGGGACCTATGCTACTGCACCAATAAAATTTAAGTAAATATCCATAGCTATGTCTGATTGTCCGACTAGTGCAGTAATCTTGCGAGACCTATACTACTACACAAATAAAATTTAAGTAAATGTCCACAGCCATGTCTGACTATCTGACTAGTGCAATGATACTATGGGACCTATGCCACTGTACCGGCAAAAGTTAATAACTGGTATCAAGTGGAAAAATAGAAAGTTGTTTATCCAAAAGACTAGTACATTAGCCCCAATATGGACCTAAGCCACTATATCGGCCCTATATAAAAATAGACAATGTAGCAGCTGCTAGAATCCCTAAGTTAACCTAATAACCCATTTAGTGGGTGTGTAACTAATGGGCCATTTAACCATAATTTAGGTCCATTTCTTCACTGATCCCTTTTTTATAATATTCTTAAGTAAAAAATAAACATTTATTAATTTTATCATATGGCAAATTTTTAGCTTAGTCTAGTATGGCCATAATTGGGATGTACCAAGTAATTTTTTGAAAGAATTTTCAAGCCTTAGAATTGCTAAAAATATAGGTGTATTATGCTTGAATTTAATCTATACTTATTTCTTAATATTTATCATTGACAGTCCAGTGGTATTTTTCATTTAGGTAATGGTCAACTAGATAGTTACAGGTCATTTTGGCAAGTTTCGTTCACCCTTTTTAGGTTCATTTCTTAAACTTTTTTAGTGTAGTTTTCACTATTATTTACACAAGGTTAATAAGCCCTAAGCCATATAATCATTAGGCCATTTCTAAGGCCAAAACATAGGCATTAAAGCCATAATACATATACATATAATATGGCCTTGATAGGCATAAGGTATAGGCATCTTATTTCACCATAAGTCCTAGCCTTTAATGGCAGCATTCAAGCCACTTTTTTTTTGACATTATTCCTAACTAGGTTTAGGTTCATTTTCCAAGCCACATCTCATTCCATTTAGACTATGTGCATTAGAACCATTTCTTTTAAATTATTCCAAGATAATCACTTTATGTCATGTTAATTTCTCATTTTATGTAATTGAAAAAAAAAGATTTATTTAAACTCTTCTTTGGAGTTCAATTACTTGTATGATGTTTCTTACTTAATAAAAGCTTGCATATCAATGATCATGTTTGCTATTAATTGCATTTGAAACTAAACTGCTTAATCTTGGCAACTATATTAATTTCCCATTAATGATACTGTCATTACCAATCAGCCTTGAAAAGGTTTTCACCTTATCGGGGTGTCCTAACTTTTGCCTAAGCTCTCTTGTTTGGGTTTTCAACTTAGCGGACTTCTTTTTTTTATATAATTAGCAAAAGTACTTTCTCAACTTATCCATGTTGATAAGTTCTGAGAATTCATTGCCTTTTAAAGTTGAGATCTTAACACCTCCTTATTTGAATATCAATTTGACTAAGTATAAACCTTCCTAATTAGGTTTGAACATTCCCCTTGGATCTGATAATAAAGTCTTAGTTTGTTTTAGTACCAAGTCACCTTCTTATATAGGTCTGGGCTTGAATTTCTTATTGTAAGCTCTAGCAATCCTCTTTTGGCATAATTGCATATGATAAAGAGCTTTAAGTCATTTTTCATCAATCAATGCCAATTGTTTATATTTATCTCTAGCCTATTCTGCCTCTTGTATTTCTGCTTCTAGCACAACCCTGAGTGAAGGAACTTTAATTTCTATTAGCAACACTGCTTCCATTCTATAAAATAAAGAATAAGGCGTGGCTCGTATAAATGTCTTAAAATTGTTCTATATCCCCATAATGCAAAGGGTACCATGTCTGCCTAATCCTTGTAGGTAATTGTCATTTTTTGCAAAATTTTCTTGATATTCTTATTAGCTGCTTCCATTGCCTCATTAGCTTGAGGTCTATATGGAGAAGACTTGTGATGCTTAATGTTGTATTTGTGTAAGAGCTGTCTAGTTTCACCTAAGGATTGTACTCCATTATCTATGATGAATTATTATGGCAATACATACCTACAGATGATGTTTCTTTTAATAAATTTCACCATCTATTTTGCCCCTAATTTGTTGAAAGTTTCTGATTCAACCTATTTTGAAAAGTAAGCAATTGCCACCATTATGTATCTATGCCCTCTAGCAGCTAGCCTTATTTCCCATATTATGTCTATTTCATATGTTAAAAATAGCTAAAGAGATGATAAATTGGTCAAGTCATTTGGTCTTAGGTGACTTAGGTTCCCATAGATATAGCATTTGTGACATTTCCTAACAAAATTACAATAATCTATTTCTATGGTTAGCTAGTAGTATCCCAATCACATTATCTTATTGGCCAAGTTTTTTCCATTCATGTGAGGGCCATAGACTCCTTTGTGCACCTCTATGAGTATTTTTTGAGACTCCAATTTGTCCATACATCAGAGCTTAATACCATCCAATAGCCTTTTGTACAATATCCCTTTATAAGAAATGAACTGAGCTGATAGCTTCTGTAGGGGACCCTCTTATCCTTTTCAGTTGCATAGTCTAGGTATTATTTAGTTTCTAGGCAAACTTAGATGCCATGATACTAAGGTAAATTGGCAGTGGTTTGTTTTGTTATGGTACTGGCTATACCTGTATATTTTCAAAATCTCCATTTGCTAATATACATAAGTTTAGGCAAATCCTTTTTTGTAAGGTTTGATACTAACATTAAAGTGGCTAGGGCATCTGCAACTTGGTTTTGTTCTCTTGGAATTTGATGGAAAGTACATTGGTAAAATCCTTTCAATTGATCCATGAGTATTCTAACATACCTACTCAAATTCTCATCCTTGATCTCTTAGTTATCCTTTACTTATTATATGACTAGCATGGAATCCCCATATACATTAATTACTTTTACCCCAATTTGATATAAGATTTTAAGACTATGAATGCCTGCTTTACATTCGGCTACATTGTTAGTCACATGGAATTCCAACTTCCTAGCTAACAATATTTGCTCACCTTCTGGATTGATTAGTACACCAGCTCTTACACCCTTTTGGTTTATGGCTCCATCAAAGAATATTTTCCATCCTTCTTGGGAGATTACCACCAAGTGTTCATCTAGAAACTCAAATTCCTCTTACTTTCCTTCAATTGGGTGCTGTGCTAGGAATTCAGCAATTACTCAGCCCTTAATCATATTCTTAGTGACATAGGAAATGTCACACTCTTATAGAAGTAGGATCTGAGGCCCCATCTTACCTATTAGAGAAAGTGAAGTTTACAAGTATCTGAGGGGATTATGTTTTGCTACCACCTCTACCTTGTATGAATGAAAGTATTGGTGTAGCTTTTTGGAGACCTAAATTACTACCAAACATATCTTTTCCACTTCTGCATACTTCTATTCATATGGGGTAATTTCTTGCTTAGGTAATAAACCTTATTTTCTACCCTTGATTCATCTGCTTGTGCGATGAAAGATCCTATGGAAGATTCTTAAATAGCTAAATACAGGATTAAGGATTTTTTAGGTTTTGGCAGTCTTAGGATAAGAGGTTTTATTAGGTACTGCTATATAGCTTGAAAAGCTTTCTCGCAATCTTTATTCCATTCTTTTGGTTATCCTATGCATAATAAGTTGAATATAAGCTCACAAACCGAGGTAAGTTTGGCTATGATCTGGCTAATATATTGAAGTTTATCCAAAAATCCTCTAACTTCCTTTTCTATTGGAGGTATAAGCATTTCTAAGATCACTTTTACCTTGTTTAGATTTACTTTACTCCTAATTCTGCTAACCATGAATCTTAACAAATTCTCTGGCATCACCCTAAAATGCACTTCTTGGGGTTAAACCTTATGTTAAATTGGTCTAATATTTAGAAGAACTTTTCTAATGCTTTGAAGCGTTCTTCCCATTCAATAGACATTACCATCATATCATCTATATAGACCTCAACTTCCTTGTGCATCATGTCATGGAAATGTTTAGTGGCCATCCATTGGTAAATTGCTCCTACGTCCTTTAGTCTAAAAGGCATCACTTTATAATAGTATATTCCCCATTTAGTTATGAAGGCATTTTTACATTTGTCAATTACTTTTATTAAGATCTAATTATACCTTGAAAATCCATCAATAAATGAGTACATGGCTACAATAGTCACACTGTCAGCTAATACATCAAAGTGGGGTAAGGGAAAGTCATCTTTAAGGCATGCTTTGTTCATGTCCCAGTAATCAACACACATTCTAACTCTTCCATCCTTCTTAGGTACTAGAACTATGTTGGCTAATTAAGTAGGGAAAATAATATCTTCTATAAACTTGGCTTTGAGTAACTTTACAACTTCTTCCTTTACCTTTTCTACCCAATTAGGTCATATCCTTTTAAGCTTTTGTCTTACTTGAATACTGTGACCATATGTTGGTATAGAGTGTTTAGCAACTTCACAATCAATGCTCGGCATGTCCTTATAACTCTAAGCGAAGATTCTTTCATATTTTTTTAGTAATCTCAAATTTTTTCCTCTTATCAATAGTAATATCACAGGCAATTAATACATTTTTAGGTTATTCACTTGTGCCAAGATTAAATAGATTAGTTTTAATGTAGTTAATGTCAAAAATGCTCATGTAATGATCACTTAGATGCTTGCAGCCATTAGGAAAAATATCACACAAATAAGCAAACTCTTTTGTTCATTTTATTGGAAAGAAAATTATTTGCCTTAAGGAGGTCACAAAGATACATTTCATCAATATGTAAATCAAACTCTACATTAGACATATTCTCATGAGAGTTGGGGTAGATTTCTTGAACTACTTAAGGCTTAGGAAAGACTTCCTCTATCCATTGGATCTAAGTGAGGTGGCTTAATTCCCAATCAATAACATCTATAAAGATCTTAAAGCTTGACTTGTACTACCAATCTACTATTGTTAGTTCTGGAGTCCCATCATACACCGTAATCTACTACTTGACAAAATATTCTCTAAAAGTATTCCCTTTCTTTGGGTTCCTTTTTTTCATTTGGATTATACCTTAGTCCTCTTATATCTTTTTAAGTGTGGGTCTATAGTGGTTCAATTATACCTTACAAATTCTTCCCTAAACTAGCACTAGGGAAGAAATCCATCCTTTTCATCTTTTTGGATAACACAGGGTCCTTATAGTCTTCATAAACTCTAACAACATGAAATCCAGTGAAAGGATGATTAGTGACAGCCAATATAAGAATTGCATGACCGATTTTAGCCTTTATGGTAAAAATGTTGCCTTCATATGGGAACTTAATCATTTGATGCAAGGTAGAGGGAACTCTTCCAACATTATGGAACTAAGGTCTCTCTAATAGAACAAATAATGTAGCTAGGATATTAAACATAGTGAATTTTACCTCATCCATAATTAGCCCCACTTAAACCTTTGTAGTGAAGGAGCCTTCAGCTTATCTTCATGTTCCATCATATGCTTTAACAGTGATAGTTAAAGGGGTCAAATCTTTTTTCTTGATTCCTAAACTAGATAGGATTTTAGTTTGGCAAACACACAATGAGGAACCATTATCCACCATGACACACCTCATCTTTTTCCTAATTTTTTCGGTCTTTATGAAAAGGGGCCAGTTATGTTCCCTTCCATTTAAGGGTAAGTCAGCATAAAAAAAGGTACTTAGGCCTATATTGCCTATTTTCATCTCCTGTACTAGCTCATTTGGGGTGATAGTGGTAGACACAACAACTTGACCTAAGGCTTCAACTACCTTTTATCTTTGGTCTTTTAATGACATC
>CANXYI010000295.1:0-11807 GCA_948208565.1 Hura crepitans
GAAAATATCATGTATGTATCGTAACTCTAGCGGTAAGGCTAACTTCTATGCAACTAGTCTGACACATTTTGTTATCTCATATGAACCAATAAATCGAGGGCTTAACTTGCCTTATCCTAAATATGAGTACTTTTTTACATAGTGATACTTTAAGGAATACTTTGTCGTCAACTCTATATTCTGTCCTTTTTGCTTTAAATTAGCATAAGACTTTTGTTTATTAGATACATCTTTTAAACTATCTCAAATGATCTTAACATTCTCTTCAGTATCCCTTATCAAGACAAGACCCATGATTTTGTTAACATTTTGCCCACTCTGACTTAGAGGAGTTCTACACTTCCTTCTATTTAGTGCTTCATAAGGAACTATGCCCAAACATAATTGATGACTATTGTTATATATAAACTTAATTAAGAAGAGGTATGATCGTGATTTCCTTTTATCTTAATGGCATAACTTCTCAACAAATCTTCTAAACGTAAAATTGTGCATGCAAATATAATGACACTCTTTCTGTTTCTTACTAATACTACCCTCAACTTTGTAATATACTTTGATATATATATATATATATGCGTACACCTCCTTATATAACCAATTCCATCTATAACTACATTTAGCTTTTTATAAGTGTATTCTATCACATTTTTCTTATTGTATTAGGGCTAGAACTTCAAACCTTTAATTGTGCAAGACCTTGCCTTATATCTTAAATTCACCAATACCCCTATCCTTGATTCTCTCCTATCTATAGCTCTCACTTTATACTTCCCATCTTAGTTATGGATCTAATATATTAATCACTTTTAGTTTATACCTCTACATTCTTTTTGAGGTTTTAAGAACTTACTTATCCATGTTCTATTAATGAAAGAAGACAACTTAACAAATCTCAGCTATATATACTTGTACTATGTATGATCGTAACTTATGGCACTAATGTGAAATGTTATACACTTAGGAACACCTAAAACTTTACTCTAATACCACCAATTGTGATGCCCCTCACTTGACCCACTCTTAGATCTGGATACAGGATGACACACAACTGATATTAAACTTCCTTATATCACTTTTATGTAAACACTTTGACTTAAACTTGTTCTCATAAAACATATGAAAACTTGCTTAATAAAGACCACATATTATGTTAGGCTTATGACACCCCTCACCCAACTCGATCATGGTCTCGATGAAGAATGGCGCACAATCAATATCCCAACTTCTATTAATATAAATTTCTTAAAACTTTATAATTAAGTCAAAAGACATAAGATCTCATAAAAATCATATGTAATGAAACCATATAATAGGTTAGGCTATTTACACCTTTTATCAAAAATTTGGCAGCATAACAGCTTTCCGGTGACACTATCCCAACTGTGAATAGTAACTTACATTAAAGACATTTTTATACTCTAATCATGCTTATATTACAACATTTCCACGTCCATAAGACACTCATCTCAACTCACATATACATATAACCTCACTTCATATATAAGAATCAACAACTATGACATCATTATCTATATCTCACTTAAACATACAATATTCACAAATGTCAACAAATCTCATGTACATCTCACATTATAGCTCATTTATATATCATACTTAACCACATATAAGCATACAACACATATATAATTAATACTAATATCTTTACATATAGTTTTTGATACATATGTTTAGGCTTATAACTCTTATCTAATACATATGAGTGCCTATATACAACTTTAATTAATGCCATATACAAATTACATATAGACAACATAAGTAGCTTCTCCTCCAACTTCTTGATCTTTTGTATCTTGTAGATCCCACAATCTTATAATCATAAAATCTAAGCATCACAAAACAAACAATGCACTAAGCTTTATAGGTTGGTGGTGAATCGAATAATATTATGCATATATATCCTCATGCAAGTCATAAACATAAAAATTCTTAACTTGTGCATATCATTAGTGGCATACAAATAATTTGTGTGAACAACTAAATTCAATACGTGCAACATATAACATAAATTTCCATGAATATTAATTATATAAAACTCTAACTTCTTATCATGTAAGAATAGTTACACCTAAAATTATCAATCATTATTACTCTGTTAGTTATTATGCATAAGATACCATGCTCATTACATGAAGATTACTTATCCTTCTATCATCTAATAAAGCATCACCTATCTCATGCATACTTGTTTAGCACAATATCTCATTTGTGCATCCCATCATTTAATAGCATATATTATTTTACAATCCACACTTTAAGCTATTCTTAAATAAAAGTTTTCATATATCTTGCATATATATACACACACACACACACACACACACACACACACACACCAATCTCAAATACAATTCCACACTACATAATGTTCTCATAGTCTTTAGGTCCATAATAGGTTACTAAATTTATTAGCAATTTAAAAAGTCACACACACACACACATATATATATGCACAAGAGGTGTATTAAGTTTTCCTTCTTTCTTTTCTCATAATTATGTTAATCATAACTTGTCTTTCTTTTGCCCATACTTAATAGATAACACTTTGATACTGGATAATATGGTATTAGGCCATAATGGCTCTATCCAGACTTGAAGGTTTTATGTATTTATGGTGTCCAAATTATATCATACCATGACTGTACTCACATAAAAAAATATGTGTAGTGTCCATATTAGACCTCACAGTGGCTATACATGTATGATATATGTGCAGTGTCCATATTGAACCTTATAATCGTTGCACCTGTATGATATATGTGCAGTGTCTATGTCAGAACTTATGGTAGTTGAACTTGTATGATACATGTACAATGTCGATATCAGACCTTATAGTGGCTACACCTGTAAGATATATCTGGGCTTGAAGGCTATAAAGATGCATCAAAGTACCTTAGCAACTGTTAAACTCCTTAGTTGACTTGTCAAACTATCTAGACCAGATTGCCTATACTCATATGGGCATTACACTTTCTTTCTCATAGTTTTCCCATAATTACATGCATTATGCATTTGGCACTTTAATATAAGTCTTATATCTCATTACTTATTTAGCAGTATGTCTCATATTATGTTATTATCATTATTTCATTTCAAATCCACCTGGATGTCTTAAATATATAGTCTACTAACTTTAAGCCATTTAACAATGGACCATTATTTTTATCACATTCTTTTTCTCAGATCAATATAAGCATGGTTACATATACATACCTCTCAACATATATAAGATATCCATTACATATTCATTTTCACATGCATACTTTACCTTAATCATACCTACCCATATACATCTCTCATGCATGACTTGTTACACTATCACACCTAATACATATATCTTATGAGATATATAAGCTTTGACTAATGTAAACAAAACTTCACCACATTTACATCTCATCTATCTACTTATTACAATACCATAACAACATGATCACAACAAACAAACATACCTCACACTTCAATTTATTTAGCATATCTTGTTTTCATATTCTTATACAAACATTGTCATTTAAAGTATCATATGTTACATCTACCTATTTCATGCCCATAACACGCACTTACTTTTATTAAACCATACATATTATGTAATTAAAAGGGCACACTATAATTTCATTTTCATTATTTCACTTTAATTTATTACATACTATGTAATTTAATTTCATAACTTCCCATATAATCATATATTTACCTATCATTATATCTAACATGAGCTTAGTAAACTTTTTGATGCATCATTATGCCAATTTATAGATCACTAGTACATTAACTCATTTCATCATCATAACACATAATTACATACACATAACAATACTCATTATAGAACTCACCTATGCATGCCATATAAACTATTTAGCTATAAGAAGCTCATAACATACTTTCATTATTTTCAATCCTCAAAGCCATATCATGTAAACATATCATTCCATCTTAAACATACTTTCTATATTCAACACTTATCCATATTTACCTCTAGTTTCATTACATAATTATCATACATAATCATTTGCTTGCACAATCTATTTCATATATATCATTTTCATGTAAATTACAAGATTTTCATACACAATTATCTTTTTTATGTCATGCCATATGTTTTGGTCATTATACATAATCGTTAGGCTTATCATAATTTCCATTGTTTATGTAATATCAACAACCTCTATTAATATGTCATGTGATATACAACACAATTTTGTAATTATATATTCATACCACATATATTGCATGCCATTTTACTCAAGATAAGTCAAGAATCAATCTAAACATCATTCAACACCTACACTTTCTCACACAAATGAATTATGGCCAACACTACTAACTCATACATTGCACTTTAATTTTGTAATTAACATCTTTATCTCATGCAATTAGCACCATTTAACTACTAATTAATTATGTATTCCATTTTTTTATTGATATACCTATATATAACACATTTATTATACTAATATACACACTTTAATCATGCAAGTTTACACATTTATGCATTCTATTATTGGATACACATAACTAATGGTCCCAAATACATAAATTAAGCCACCTCAAGCTTTCTCTTTCCTTTTCTCTTTGATTTTTTACATTTCCTCTTCAAATATGCACCTTAAATATATATAAAAATTCACAATAAATACAATAACCATCTAATATCAAATTGACTTTAGAAACCATTATTAGCATCCAAATACACTTAGGGAAAATACAAAGACTTGAAAAGAACCACTTACCCTTCATATGCTTACTAATCAACTCATTCCCAAAATCCTCAAATTCTTCACAATTTCTTTGTAATCTCACTAAATCTTCATATTATCTTGCATAAGAAAGGTTTAAGGGTTATTTTAAGGTAGAATAAAGGCTTGATCAAACTTAAATAAGTTTGTAAAGAAAAAGAAAAGGTAAAGAAGGCATTGAGTTTGAATGGCCTTAGGGAAAGAAGATGATAACTTTTCTTTGACCATTTTAATCTTTTTTTAACCATATTTAAACCCCTTTAAATCTACTAACCAAGATCAAAACACTTAATATTCTAATAGTTCTTATTATTTTGAGTTTGACTCTTCACTTTAAAATTTTCTCCTTCCTTTTCTAAGCTTTAATTAATATATACTAGGTCCAATTAAATAACTTGTAATGGCACTCAGAGGTCTTAAAAAACTCGTACTTAAAAATTAAGAGAAACTATATTAAATCAATGCTTATAACTTTGCTTGATTTTTAGAAAATACTTTTTGATATTAAAAAATTTCCATTCCAATACCAATGGATTATTTAGAATATTTGAGTATTAAGATGTAGCCTTCTCATATCCATTTGAGCATAAACATGATATTTTATTATTCAGCTTTAGCTAGGTTACTATTCACTTTACACCACCATAAAAACTTAACTTCTATTGTTAACCATCTTAAATACTTTGTTTCCATTTCAAATTTTGTGCAATACTATTTTGTAATTAATACTTTCATCCTATTTAATTAGTGCGGCCTGAGTCTTGAGAATTAATATTCATTATTCGGATAGTACTATTCTTTTGCATGTTTGATACTAGTTGTTAACTATCTAAATGCCTTTGTTTTCATGCAAAATTACACTTGCAATTTGTTTACAACATGTGCTATTGATCAGTAAGAAAACTTTTTTCACATCTCGAGATTCACTATTCATAACCCCTGTATTTTTTAGTATTACATTTTTTCCCTTCTTAAAAGAATTTTGTTTGTGAAATTATTAGAATCCTTTTATCCCATCAACTTACATTTTGGGTTTATTCATTCCATGTTCACACTTCCATATAACCTCCTTATTACCTTGTACTACATAGAATAACTTTTATTATCTTCGTACTATTTGATACTTTGGCTTATCTTTGTTTGATCATTCACCATTTTAATTTTTCATACTTTCTTTACTTCCCTTCTTAGACATTTTATAGGGGTCTAATATATGCACACTCTTATCTCTTAAGGTTTTCCTTGTTAACCTTCTTATAATTAATATTATTGCTATATATATTTGAATCCATCTTATATAATAATACTATCACACTTCCGCCATATTACTCGAATCCATAGATTCTTAGCAATAACTTATCAATTTATATGGTCATCTCAATAACATTCCTTACTATAAACATCACTGTGTAACTAGTTTTATTTGTGTTATTGGATATAATCTTTCACTTATTGTTCCATTTTGACATTAATCATTATAACTTTCATTATGAATATCTCAATCATTTCTTATGTCACCCACTTATATAGGTGTATCCTGTCAAATTTTCTATTCAATTAAGGCAATATGAATATATATGTAATTGTGCTGTGGTTATGCATATGTAATTATGTAAATGATAATGATGATGTATTCATGCTTATATAATTTTGTATGAGAATATACATATGATATAATGCAAAACACAACCCTAGGTGTCATGTGTTAATGTAAAATGACCCATAATATCAGGGAAAAGTGATAGGTACACTAAGAATGTCAACTCTTATATCATTGAATACTCCTTATTAACATTAAGTTCACCAATGCTTTACTCCTTGTTACTCATTAATGTATTTATGTATACCCTTTTATTCCGTAATATCAGACAATCTACACTTATACTAGCATTACTCCACTAACATCATATCCTTTCCTATTATAGTTCTCTTATATACATACTAGTCAACCATTCCTTATAACCATAGTATCAAAATAATCCATCTTTAATCTCTACTTTTTTTGAGGTTATAAGAACTTGCTTCATGCATATTATATTAAATTTCAAAAAGCAACTTATCAATAGTCATCATTATATTCTTATACTATATGTAACCTTATACTTTTAGCATTTATATGATCCTTATTCTAAAGAGCACCTAAACATGGCTCTTACTACCACCAAATGTGATGCCCTTCACCTAACCCACTCACGAATACTGATGAAAAATAACACACAACTGATATCCTAACTTTCATTAATTTGAGTTTCTTAAACTTTATAATTAACTCATAAGACATAAAATCTCATAAAGATTATACATAATGAAACCATATAATAGGTTAGGCTATTTGGGATCCTTATGTCAAATTTTGGTAGCATAACAACTATCTAGTGATACTATCCCAATTATGAATAGTAACTTTATTAAAGACACTTTTATACTCTAATCATACTCATATTAGAACATTTCCACATCCATCATATACTTATCTCAAATTACATATCCATACAATCATACTACAACATTTCCATATCTATCATATACTCATCTCAACTCACATATCCATACAATCTCGATTCACATATAAGAATCAACTACTATGACATCACTATCTACATCTCACTTAAACATATAACATTCACAAATGTCAACAAATCTCATGTACATCTCATATTATAACTCATTATATATCACACTTAAACCCATATAATTATAAATCTCATATACAATTGATGCTTAATACCTTTACATATAGTCTTTGATACACATGTTCAGGCCCATAGCCCTTAACCAATACATATGAGTGCCTATATACAACTTTAACTATTGCCATATATTGAATACAAATAAACAACATAAGTAGCTTCCCTTTAACTTCTTGATCTTTTGTATCTTAGAGATCTCACAATCTTATAATCATAAAAACCTATACATCACAAAACAAATGTTGCGCTAAGCTTTACAACTTAGTGGTGTATCTAATAATATTATGCACATGTATCCTTATGTAAGGCATATCTTATACTTTTCTTAAATAAAAGTTTTCATGTCTCCTATTATCAAATACAATTCCACATTTTATAATTTTTTATAGTGATTAAGCCCATAATAGGTTATTGAATTTATTAACAATTTAAAAAGTCACACACACACACACATACATATATACAAGAGGTGTATTAACTTTTTCTTCATTCTTTATATATAATTAGGTTAATCATAACTTGCCTTTCCTTTGAGCATATTTAATAGACATCACCCTGATATTGGATAATAGGGTATTAGGCCACAGAGGCCCTATCAAGACCTAAAGGTCTCATATATGTACAGTGTCTAAACTAGACCTTACAATTGCACCTATATAAAAAAATATGTGTAAGGTTTATATTGAACCATATATTGGCTACATCCAAATGATATTTATGCAATGTCCCTATCAGACCTTATGATGGCTATGCCCATATGATATATGTGCAGTGTCCTTATTAGACCTTATAGCGGCTGCCATTGTAATGCTCGAAAAATCCCAATGTTATGAATAGTACTTCTTGAGATGTGAATAGTATTTTCTTAAGGCTAGGGGGCATTAATTATACCAAATGAAATTATTAATTATAACATTTTTTGGGTGAAATTTGAAGTCAAAATGAGGTTGCTTAGGTGGTTAAAAATGACAATTATGTTTTACAGTAATGTTACATGAATAGTGACTTAGTTTTAGTTGAATAGTAAAATATTCAAAAAGTTGCTCAAAAAATTTTGGGATTAATACATCCTAATAATAAAAAAAACTCTAATTAGCTTGTTGGTGTAAGAATTGAAATTTTTAGAGATTGGGAAGTATTTTTACTGAAATTGGGTAACCTTAAAAGCTATATTTTAATCAATTTTTTTGCATTTTTTGAGCACAGATATTTAGAGGCTTGAATTATGGATGATTATAGGCCTTTTAGATGTCAAAAATAAGGTAAGAAAAACTAGAAAAAAACTATAAAAGGGGTCAAAATGGGTCAAGGGATGAATAATGTCATCCCTTCCCTATTTTTAAGTTATAGCCGATGGCCTAAGTAGGAAATGAGCCATTTTTTTTGTTTCCTCATGCTTGATTTTTGCCCCATTTCTTTCGTTCAAACCTCCATAACCTCAAAAAGTTGATTCCTTGATTAATATGAAAAATAAAGTGTTTGGCCAAATTTTTTACCTCGGTGAATGGTAACTCAAAAATTTTTTGGTAAGATTTTTTGAATTTCAACATTTTCCTAGGTTTCTTGGGTGCCCAAGAGTCGATATATATGGTCATTTTTTATTTTTTATTGCTCATATGATTTATTATGAATCAAATTTGTAATAGGCAATTGAGTAAATTAACAAAACACAAGATAAGGGCAAGAATAATGTGTGAGCAATCCTCAAGAGCACGTTTTGACTCTATTGTTATGCATCATTAATATAAATTACTTAAATTTAAGTATGTCTTAAAATTTCCATGTTATGTAATAAATGGCATTTATGGAATTAATGCATGAAATAACATTTAATAGTAATAAATGATGTATATGATATATGGTGGAGTTAATTATGATGTTAGATGAATAACATAAATATGTGTTGATGTTATGAAAATGATAGAAATGCATGTATGTGTATTTAAGTGTGTATTATGCATGGGAAATGAGATGTATATGCATGGATGATATTATTTACCTATATATGTATGATGAATGATGTTGAATATATGAGATAAAGGTTTAGAGCCTTAGAGGGCATTATAGCTGAAATGGCCATGTGTTATGATGATATGTGTATGTTGACTCCATATGCATGTATGTGTCATAAATGTGTAGATGTATGATGATTAACCATGAATGAATGTAATTAATCATATGAACATGAAAAATGATGAAAGAAGAAAATAATGGTATTATGGTGGGATAAGAAGCATAATGGCTGAATGGGCCATATGCATGTGTGCAAGTGTATGTTATGGCATAAAGTGCATGAAAAATCAATGTATTGCATATACCATGTTATGTATGTAAATTGTATAAAGCATGATATTTCTTATGGAATATTTAAGTATGATTATGCTTTATGATGATAATAAAACAATGTGCATGGTTAATGTCCATAATATGGACAAGGTGGAATAAAATGGTATGTATGATATTAAGGAAATGCAAGTATAAGCTCTTTGTAAGAGAGTGGCTAAATGGCTTCAATAAGTAAATGGTGATGTGATGTGTGTTGTGTATGTTAGTGACTAAGTATGTTTTTATGTATAGAAATAATTAATGAAATAAGTTAAGTTTGATAGATTAGCTATAATGTGCTTAAATCATATTATAAGTATTTATGGCATAAAAGAGTCATAATGCAGAAATGCATTATTTTAACATTTAAATAATGATATAGTGCATTTATAATACGGTATGAGTTTATGTGGCATATTACTTTATAATTATGCCTAATGCATGATCATAATGTGTATGACATGCATGTAATAAGATAAAAGCTTTAGTGGCATGTAAATGACATATTTTATGAATTCGATGATGGTATGCATAAGCTTATAATCTGTGTACCCATGTTATGGCAAATACAATGTCATGCAAATGTATAATGCATTTAATATGAAAGCATAATGATATAAAACATTCATTAACATTTACATGTAAAGACTTGATATGTGGCATTATTATGTGGCGTGGCATGTCATAAGCTCATAATAAGTTTATAATTATGTTTTTCCCAGTATAGTCATTAGCTGGCTAAACCAATATAATTAAAAGAAATATTAAATAGCATTAATATGGTGAAACTAAAAGTAAATGGTTAATAGCCTGCAAGAAAATAGCCTAGTCAGATAGGTTGACCGGTAGGAGTCATAGTAGTTACTAGCATAATGCCCGTGCTTCGAGGCTTTATGAATAGTGCCACTGTGTTCGAGAAGTGCACCCGGGGTGATGGGTCACTTGCATTCAAGTCGAGGCAGTGACACTAGTCATGAAACTTTAAAGGGCCTTAATTTGATGAAAATAGCAAAACTTAAAAATTTAGTAGAACTAACAATTCATTTCAGAATGTAAGCTACCTCTCGATACAATAAAAATTTTTTGGGTTGGGATTGACTTGGGATGTCTCTAGACAGACCTGAAAATAGTGGACCCTGAAGCTCAAAAATTATACTGAGTCCACTGGTGAAAGAATTTTTGAAGTCGAAGGTTGTTTATAATTCTCATAATTTTCAAGGTTGGCATGTAAATTAATGCAATCTGAAAATTGCCTTATCGACAGAATTTGGCCACAAAAATTTATGAGCAGGTAGAGGGGATTAAAATAGGGATTTAAAAATAAAAGATATAATTTTTAAAGGTCTAAGTGAATTTTAGTGAATTTTTAAAGTTTTTCAAAAAACCAAACCATTTCGAGAGGGATCAGGTGGCTGTGAACCCCAGCCATGCACTTTCTAGCTAGCCTAGGGCCTTGACAAATGTCCTTAAGTTGTGACAAGTGGATTTTGTACTTAATCAAAAGAGAACTCCTCTCTCTTTCTACCTAGATATCTCGATGCCAGCTCTTCTTTTGCCTAGCCAGAATTTATTCAATCTTTAACCAAAAATGGTGATTTTAGTTTCTAAATTTATGTTTGCTTGTTAGGCACCATGGGGAAAAGGAACTGGGCAAAAATGACTTCTTAATTTAGAGATAAATTCATCCAAGTTGTTCGGATAGAAGCAGTCCAGCAGGGGTACCAAAAGTGAGTTCCTTGCTCTCTTTTTGGTTTTCATGGTGATTTCTTGGCTATAAAGGGTCTTTGAGGTACCTAACACCTGTGGGGATGTGTATGGCTTTGTTTTGAGGTGAAATGCGATAAGGAAGGGCTTAAAGAGCAAGGAAGAAGCTACCGTGGAAGGGCTAGAATAAAAGCTAGCAACCTTGGAATTGTGGCATTTGGATCTTCAAGGGAAGGAGGTAAGTGAATTCCTCCATTTACTTTATGCCCTTAATTTCCAACATCTCTTTTATTGGGTTATGAAGGTATTAAGTGTGTGAATTAGCTTAGCAAAGTGA
>CANXYI010000371.1:0-12248 GCA_948208565.1 Hura crepitans
GTATGGATTTGTGTCAACTCAATGCTTAACCAAGTATGTCTAATTAAGCCTTAAACATGTTGGTTCCAATATTTGTTCCTTTATTCCAAAAATTCCCTTATAAATCTCATTTACATTTGCATTTCACTTTGGCAAAAAATTCCTGGAATAAAGGTATATTAGAATAGTGAGATAGACTCCTCATTATAATCCAAGGTGGTGAATCCAATGTTGATCACTTAACTGCCTTCAAGTATCTTGACCTATACCTAATCACCTAGCTATGTATACATCATGGGAATGTAAAAGCACCAGAGTCTAATAAATATCTCATGTTGTGTCTTTAATAAACTTGTTTCTCAAATAAGCATCCACATGTTATCCACAAGCATCACCATGCTTACAGCTTATGAAAACTATAATTTGACTCGATCAAAAGGCATAACATGTGTTAGTCTATCCATATTAACTATGTCCTATCTTATTAATACTATGACTAGTGATAGTTTTGGTATTTCACATTTATATGCAATAAGAATCTCACATCATGAACACTTTATAATTTACTCTGTAGTGTGAATATACTGGGGACTTTTTTAAATAGTATAAGATCATATCAAAAAAAAATGAATTAAAATAAGCACTATTGTAATAAATAATGCCTTTATTATAAATAAATATTTATTATGTAAACAAAATATCCCTATTATATGTGAGCTCTAGGGCATGTATTTAACACTTTGGTTCTTAAAGATATCCAATTTAAAACACCTTATTTTTATCAAATTGAAACTATTTTGGTATTATCTTTATTCTTTATGCAATTTAACCCTTATTTTTTATAAAATATTTTTATTATGACTTTAATATCTAATCGGGTCAAGAATTATTTTAATTTACCTATTACAATATGCATAGAATTATACATGGAAATATTTAAAATAATTACAACTGAAAATCCTATTACAAGAGATCTAAAAATTGATAAATAATTAATTACAAATCATATACAAAATATAAAAAAAATAGATCTACTGGAACCAGAATAAGTCTATGTGGACTTTAACGGTACACACAATTTAAGTCCATGTGAACTTGCCATCGTCACAAAAGCACGCCAATAATGAAAAGCATATAGGAGACCATTAACAATTATAGGTTTGTAAGGACCTCAAAAAGATAGAATATAGATACTAGAATAGGTTCACATGGATATCATTTGCTCGACAGAGAAGGTCTACATAGACTTATTCATGGACATAGAAAGGTAAAAGAAAATAAACCACATTTATTTTATAAATAGCAAAACACAACACAAAAATAAGGAAGATATATGTATTAAAATAAAAAAAATAACAACAATCAATAATGAATAAATAAGAGGAAAAATGGATAAAAATAACATAAAAATGATCTCCACTCTCTAATAGGATAGACCAATCAAAATTATCTTTTTAACATCCCATTTTCATAAAGTACCCTAGACCCATGACAAGATCTTTACATAGATGTTTGATGTAAGTCCATTAGAAATATAGATATATCGAAATATAGTTCTATATAGACTAGACTTCCTCATAAGAAGAGGTCCATGTAGACTTCTCGTTAGATAGGGAACTAAAAATAGCTCACTAAAAATGAAGCAAATAGATAAAAAAGCAAAGGTCTACCCTCTCTAATAAAGTAAGCCCATCAAAATGGGTCTTTTAATACTTTATCTTAATTGAGAATTCTAAAACTAAAAAAAAAAGAGGAAAAGAAGAAAGCTAAAAGATATAAATACAAGCAATAAAAAAAAGATAAATCAAACATAAAGATCAGATGAATGAAATAGAGCCCTTTACAATGATTTCCTCAAGTATTCACCCCAAAAGGATATTCTCTTTAAGTTATGTAAGGTTAGGCCACTTTAAAACTAAGCAAAAATGAAGATTTCCTCGAACTTTGGCAATGAAGGATTGATATTTTTTTCAAAGGGTTTTCTAGTGAAGGAGAAGAAGAAGAAAAGAGAAAGGTATTGTTAAGTGTCACGGACTTTTTTTTTCAAAATCCTCTTATTAAAAATCCCCTTTTCTCACTAAAAAAATAGCCTTTTATATTTTTTTCACCAAATAATTTATGGGTCCCAGTAGAGTATATTCCTTCAACCATCTAGAAAGTGGTCCTGGTATGACTTATGAAAGCCTAGGTCTGGACAAACCTTAAAAGTGAAAGTTTGCACGAGTCTAATTAATATTCACATAAGTCTAATTGATGTCTGCATAAACCTATGTCCTTATGAGAGGAGATACATAGACATCAAAGGTATATACCACTGAAGTTTGTTCGAACCTTTAATCCTTGTAAAAAGAGGTCTATATTGTAACACTCAAAAACTTCGAGTCTTGAATAGTGGATCTCAGGGTTATTAATAGTAACTCATGAGACAAGAGTAAAGTTTCCTTACTGATTAAATATACATGTTGTATATAGGCTGAGAGCTCATTTTGGCATAAAAATAAGGTCATTTAGATAGTTAATGACTAATGAGAGGTATAATTAAGAATACTACCTTCTCAAAGATTGAATAGTATTTTTCAAGACCTGGGCTACACTAATTGAATATAATCAAATTAATAATTATAAAATAATTTTAGGCAAATTTCAAAAAGAAAATAAAAGTTTGAAAACAAAATGGAGTCATTAAGGTGGTTAAAAATGCAAGTAAAGTTTTTACCGCAATGTCCTATGAATAGTAACATAGTACAAGCTAAAAAAAATATTTTGTCTTAGATCAAAATGACCTAGGAATGGCATGACTAGATGCTTAAAAATACTAAATAGCCTAATGGTAATGGAATTGGAATTTTTAGATATCAAGAAATAATTTATATAAGTTATTTCCTCTTGATTTTAAGAATGGTTTTCTCTAGACATACGGGTTATGAATTTATTAAATTAATGGCATTAAAAAAGGGGTTTTAATGATGCTTTAAAGTAAAAGAAGTAATTTTGAAACAACATAAGAGGTAAAGGAATTTTCATGGCCATTAGATTAGATATGTGGATGATTATGGAGCCTTGATAAAACATAGTATAAAAAGGGGTCAAATGCAATTAAATTATTTAAATGAGTGAGACAATTCCACTCCTTCTATCCTTAGGGTAACTATAAATGCCCAACCTTTTAAGGCCTATGATGATAGCTAGAGATAGGCTCAAGTAACAATGCAAGAAACCTAAAACCATGGTCCGTACAGACCATCCTAGTACAAGTCCACCAGAACTTGATGATATAATATTCACACCAACTAAAATAGACCCAGCCTAAAACAACAGAGCCTATGGCCCATTGTCTACTAGGGTAAGCCCAAGCCCAGGTCTGCATGGACTAATATAAACTCAACCTAAAATAGGGCCCATGGCCTACTAGTGTAAACTAGAGCCCAGGTCCACATGAACTTAGCAACCCCAAACCATGGTCTGCATGGACATTCCACTGAAAAGATTCTAGAAACTTAATCTTTTTGTTTGGACTCTAACTCCTAATCCTACTAAAACTCCTTCTTGTCTACACGAAAATACTGCCCAAAAACACTATAAATACCCTTTCTAAAAAGAGAAAAGGGGAATTAAAAGGGAGATTTGAATTGAGAATTAAAACCTATAATTTTGATAGTCTAAAGTGTAGACTCCAAAGCAGGATTCGCTCTACTAGTTTTAAGCCCACACTAAAATAATTATTCTTTCAAAATCCTACAACTGTCTTATTGCTTGGTGCTAACTACAAGGTAAAATCTGAGGATTATCTCATTTTTCATCTTCATTCATTCCATATTTGTGTTATTTCTACAACTAAGGATCTCTTGGGATTAATTAACTTGTTAGGTGGTTCTATGTAATCCTCACTTTGATTATAAGAGTAGGTTAACATTTTCAATTATTTTTCACCATATCATGAAAAGTTGTAATCATACTTACTTTTTGGAGCTGACACCTCAAACCACACGGACCTATTTTAATGAGGTCTAAAGTCTACACAGATCAATTATTTGAATATATGCATGGTATGTGGTCCGTAAAGAATAATGTTTGATAATTATTTTATGTTCATCTTCTAAATTATGTTTTAACATTTTATAACATGCTATTAATTAGTATTTATGCCTTTGGGATGTGTTGTAATTATTATGATCCTTAATATGCATGTCATTAATGTTCTGGAATTAATGTTTAGTTTGCATGAACTCCTTTTCACTAGGATCATAGTCTGCACAGACATATGTTTTAAGAATATGTGTTTTGTGTGCTAGTCCACATAGACTCCCTTTCATGAGGAATGTAGTTTGTAAGGATATGTGTTTTATGTTTATGTCTTTTATGCACCGGTCCACATAAACTCCCTTTTATAAGGAGTATAGTCCATAGGGACAGATGTTTTAGAGTACAGTCTATATGAATGTCATTATGATGAAATTATGTTTTCTCTTTTCATGATTAGTCTACCATCCTCTCATTCATAATCATTGCTTAGGCATATACCATGATCATTCATATCTACATGTAAATTTATTACACATATTATTATTATTCCATTTAGTATTATTATTACGTCCTCAAATGCATTTACTTATGTCACTAATCACTTTCTTGTGTTGTGTAAGATTGGCCATCCATGCTGGATAGAAGGTTCAAATGGACGTCTTAGTTATGACATCTGGTAGTTCACACAGACATAAACTGAGGGCTGTATCAGTCTGCATGGACTTGCCAAAGCAGAAATAGAACTAATTACTTATTCTTTATGTGCCTATTTGGTTTTATACCTTGTATCTGTTTTATTTTTGAGTTGTAATTGGTAGTTTAATAACTTGTTTTACGCATAAAAAAAAAGCCTAACCTCATATCCATGATTTTTCTATCTAATTAATTAGTGTTTTCTTAATAAAATGGTTTTGAGTTTTCCTTAATAAAAGTGACAGAAAAAATGTATTTTAACAAAGGCCAATCACCTAGAGATGGGAGTTAGGTAATTATCACCAATTCTTCTAGAATTATAGGTAGTTGTTAGGTCAAATAACAACCAATAAATGACTCAATTTATGGATGCTTAATTTACATTTATGCTTTGAATATTGTAACTCATTTTTTTTGTTTGAAAAGGTGACATATATGTTTTTAACTAAAATGCTTGCTTGCATGACATAGGATTGATAAATGTTAGAACATAAAGGAAGGTATATTATTAGGGTATAAATAAGATCTAATTTTGAACCCTTTCTAGGCAAAAGATCAGTGGTCCTGGCATAGAGCCAAGTGGTGACTCCTAACACTAACTACCTCGTCCGCAGTACATCAAAAATCTACACTAACACCATTCAAATGCTTTTAAAGCTTCAGCTTTACTTCTTCCAATAATCAAAATAAACCTTTCAACCTTTAATTCCACCCCTAATAAAACTCTTAAAACCTCTAAGTTAATACTTGAAAGAGAGAAAGCCAAGAAGAGGTGCAATTTTAAAGAAGTTAGAAATTATATATTAAGGTGAATAGTATCCTCAATTCAAGTAAGTGTTGGTTTCCAAGATTTTATTTTTTCTCTAGTGTGTTATAAAGTCAATTAAAGATTTCTAATGTCAATTTCAAGTTTGGAATTTTATAAAATTCATTTGGATTTTTCCTAAGAGAAAATGGTGTATATTTGCAGAAAAAGTGTGCTTAACTCATGGAAAAGGGAAAAAGAAGTGGTGAAGATGTTAATTTAAGGCCATAGACATTGATAGTAAGTGTATTCAATAAAGTATGCTTTGTGTGTGCAAAATTCAATAATTTAAATGTTTTCATATACTTAAATTGCATAATTAATATATATGAGCATGTATAGTTTGAAATTGATATATACTAGTATTATTTGAATGCTTATAACATGATTTAAGTAGGAATTAAGCTAAGAAATAAATGGTAAGTTGATAATACTATGATGACTGAATTATGTAAATAGGTGTGTGCATGTGTATGTTGACTTAGTATGAACAATCGATACATGTGTGATGCATAATTCATAGTTATAATTAAGTAATGCTAATTAGATGTGTAAGTGATTATTAGGATGTAAATTAAAATAAAAATAAATTATTATGCACACAATGTAGTAATGGCCGAATGGTATATATACATACATTATGGCACTACATGAATAATTAGTACATGTATGGTATGAATATTACTTGAATGTTAGTATGGAGATTGTAATGATAACCTAATGCTTTAAATGTACCATTTATGTTAAAGACCTAAGTTGGTTGAATGATCTTGAATAAGGAAGTTTAAATATATGATAATGGAATCAAGAAGAATTGTGGTTGATAAGATAGAAAAAAGTAAGATCATAATAATCATGATAAAGAAAGAGGAATAAGAAATGCGAGGCTTGAAAATGCATAATATAATACAAGAGTGATTACTTATAGCTTGTAAATGAATTGTCTACTTAAATTGTTGGTATGTTATGGATTTAAAGTTACATGAGAGAATATAAAGGAATAATTATGAAGTATAAAAGATAGAGTTATCTTAAAGAAAACATATATGGATCAAGAACATATAAAATGCATATGAATTATGTAATGTATCTAGAACTAAATGCAATGTATTGATAAAGCCATATGAGTTAGACAATCTAAACAAGATAGGTTGACTGGTCAACTAGGGAGTTTATGTAACACCCGAAAATCCCAGTTTTATCAATAGTACTTTCTAAGGCATGAATAGTGTTTTTTAGGAACCAAGTCACACTAAAGTGACTGAAAGGGAGTATTAATCAAAAAATAGTAATGGGTGAAATTAGAAATGAGAATAAAGCCATTAGAGTGATTATAGAAACAATTAAAAAAATTTTATCGATGTCTTATAAATAGTGACCTAATTGAAGCCAAATGATAAAATATTCTGGATGTGCTCAAAATAACCCAAAAATAGAGGTCAAAAATTCCAAATAGTCTAATGGTACTAAAATTAGAATTTTCTGACATCGATAAGTATTTTATTTGAATTTATTGAAAACATAATTAATTAATTAACTGAGTTCCCATTGGTTTTTGGGCATGAAATTTTATAAGTTTCTAAACTAGGAAATTTTGGAATTTTTGGTGTATAGAGAGGAACTTTTGGGGGCCTCAAAAATTAAATCACATTTTTAAAGCTTTAAACTTAAATAGGATTAATCATAGCCATTGGATCACCACATGGCAAAATCGTGGCAATTTGGGGGACTTAATATAAAAGGTGGATGTGCGCATGTGTGATGTAGAGAATCAAGCACATCATCTTCTTTCTCCCACCCAACAGACGTGATGCCGCTCCTTTCTCTTTCCTCTCATTTCTTTCTTCATTCTCCCTTTTAAGCTTTATTTTATACCTCAAAAGTGATCCTTATCACTCATAGAACTCCATTGTTGTGTCAATTTTGCAAGAAGAGAGAAATTTGAGGGAAAAAAAAGGTTTTACAAGTTTAAAGTTTTAAACCCCTAAATTTGGGTAAGCTTATTTTTAAAGCTCTAATATTTTTCTAGGTAACTAGGCACACTTAGCTTAATAGTTTAAGCATTACTTTTTAGTTTGGTGTAGTGTAAATTTTTTTTGTGAATTTTACTAACTAATGTTTCATTGTGTTTCTTAGAAAAAGTGAAGGATAGGCAAGCAAAAGGAAAAGACAAAGTTTGAGATGCCTCTCAAGAAGTTGAACAATCGCATTATAAGTGTATTTGATAAAATATGTGTACACTTTTATGCTTGGTGCATTTTCAAGAATAGGTACATTATGCTTATTTTTGTAGTTTAGGGATTTGGATAACCCTAAGATGATAATATAGGTAGATTAGTGTTTATGAGATGTTAAATAAATGGAATTAATGAAAAATGGATTCAAAATAAATTAACTAGTGGAGAACCTACATTGGTTGAATGGTATGTACATGAAGGGCATAATGGTAATTTATGTACTCATGGCTAAAATTGACATAATTATAATGTATTAAGCTTGATGGTAATGTCACATTATGGTCTGGAGTCAAAGAATGAGAAATGCTAATGATGTCATGAATGGTACACGTAAGGTGTACGTATATTATATGTGTAAGTGCATGATACATAATGCATGTTAGTATAATGTAGCTTGTAAGATATGTGTTGACATGTTGGCAATTTGAGTTGTAAGATTTAAGTCACAAAATAATTGGTATAATAAGACTACTTGTGTTTATATGAGCAGATAATATTTACAATGAGTTAACATTAAAAAAGATGACATTCGTATGTTACTATGAAATGGTAAATGGCAAGAGAACAAATATGTGTAACCAAATGATTGTAAGAGCAAACATGGACATGTAACAATGTATATAAGCCATGTAATGCATATGTGACTAAAGTAAAGATGTTGATAGCCCATATGTGTTAGACAACCTACTAGATAGGTTAACTGGTTAACTAGGGAGGTAGCAGCTGCTAGGATACTTCGGTATCATTTTTTCATATAGGTGTAGCCGCCATGAGGTCCATGAGGGCCACTGCGTGAACATATGTTGTATATTGATATGATATGATATTTTCATACGGGTGTAACCATCGTGAGGTCTAATAGGGCCACTGCAAACTTTCATACAGGTCAGCCACCATGAGGTCTAGTAAGGCTACTACACAATTTCATGCTGGTGTAATAGCCCTGAAGTCTAATAGGGCCACTGAACACTTACATATAGGTGCAGCCACCATGAGGTCTAGCAGGGCCATTGCATAATTTCTTATTGGTGCAATAGTCGTGAGGTCTAAAATGTGAGCCACTGCACATTATGATCCTGATATCTAGTATTAGGATTTGTGTCTATCATATATAAGCTAAGTAAATGGTAAATAAGCACTATGTAAAGTGATGAAAAATGAGTTTACAAATAAATTAAGGACAAATATTATAAATGAAACTAAATTAACTTAACATGATTAAGTATGTGACCACATAAATATAAGTTTATGGATGTATACTTCATGACATGTTTTTGTGTGGCATTGCATGATTAATGTGATTGTGTGTGCAAGTGTAAGCATATTTTATTGAATACATCAATAAGCTTTAAGCTTAGCGCATCGTGTTTTTGATGTGTAGGTTATAGATAGTCAACATCAATCCATCCTCAAAGCAATAGTGTAGCGGATCCAACTACTACCATTTTGGTATACTTTTGTATTTCATAATGTGATGTGTATAAAAGTAGATGGCAATCATATGTAAATAGCTAGGATAAGTTAGTTCTATCACACGTATATATTTTATGTAAGTTTAGCTTGAGTATGTAACTTAATATGATAAATGGTAACATTACTGTGGCATATATGCACGTGGGTTTAAATGTGTGACCATAGTATGACTATTATGATTGAAATGATAGATTGATTGTGATAATGTTAACCAAAATGGGTGGTATGGATTAGAATGATCTAGGATGGTGGATTAAGATTGAGACTTTGTAGAAGTTTTATTTTATGTAGGTTTTATTTTGGTCTAGGACACTGTATAGCCATTATGCTGCTGAATTTTTGCCTTAGTAAGATAGTTTCATTTATATGCATATGTATGTAAGGCATGATTTTTTTACATGTGGGTTAACATGACATCTCTTATTTGAGCTAATGAAGGTTCGGGTAAGAGGTGTCATAATGTGTCGTCCCTCATTCGAATCTGGCTAATAGGTCGAGTGAGGGTTGTCACAGTTTAGCAGCTGCTACAACACCTTAGTGTCTCTTTACACTAGCACAATAACCTGTAAGGTCAACTTGAGCTATTGCATGACCATATCTATGCAGGTATTACACTGGTGTAGTAGCCTGTAAGGTCTAATAGGGGTATTGCATATACAAAACTATTAAATTGGTGCAACAGCCTATAAGGTCCAATAAGGCCACTGCACACATACATTTTGTGGGTATAGCTGCCTATAAGGTCTAATACGACCACTACACACATATATTATGCAGGTATAGCTTCCTGTAAGGTTTAATAAGGCCACTACATATATACATTATATGGTCCAACTGCCTATAAGGTCCAATAGGGCCATTGTACACATATATATATATATATATATATATGTTAGGTGGGTCAACCACTTGTGAAGTCCAAAATATGGGCCACTTCACAACTAAGGAGACCTATATTGTCAACAATCCATTATCCAATATTGGAATACATGTTTGTTAAGTATGGGCTAAATAATTTGGCTTATTGGTTAAAGATAATTAAATGAAATGTATTGATAAATTAAAAATACAAATATGGGTGTAAGATAACTAATATTAACATAATTTGTATGTGATGAGCATTGACACTTGCATGTATTTGTGGTATAAACTAAATAAGTAGGTAATTGGTTGAAGATAGTACAATAATTTAAAGGCATTTTAAGGTAAAAAAAAAAGATTGTACAATTAAAGGTATGATTATAATTGGATAAAATGAACCTGATCATTTATATGTAATTATAATATGACTTGCATGTTAAGCATGAACAGCATTATCATCATAAATACTTGTGTAGGTGTCATTAAGCATATTTTATTGAATACACCACTAAGCTTTATGCTTAGCACATCGTTGTTTTTGCGATGTGTAGTAAAAGATTATAGATCAAAGAGAAGCCTTAAGTAAAATAGTGTAAATCAAAAGAGCTATTTATTTTGGTATAGTCTTTTATTCTCTAAATGTGTTGTAATATGTAAAAAGGCACTCATGTGTAATATAAAAAGGATTGGCCTAAACTTGTATATGTAAATGTTTTGTAACACTTATTATGTTTGTATAGTTGCCTCTATTTATATATATTGGTGGTATAGATATGATGTTTATATAATGTTTGAGGTTATAGATGATTACTATGGATGATGATAATTCAGTGATGATCAGAAGGATCATTTTAGTTGTATGTCATGTCAATTATTCATATAAAAGTGTTTTGCAAGTTACTATTTAGAGTTAGTGTCCTCGAACAACTTTATGCTATCAGATTTCTGACTTAAAGACCCCTCATTATGTCTTCTTAATTGGATATTGGTTATGTCAAATGTTAAACTAATTTCTAGTAAAAAGCCTACATCATATGGATTGAAATAATGAGAATATGTGAAATGAGTTGGATACTGGTTATGTATTGCCTTTTATTTAGGTCCGATGATTAGATTGAGTAAAGGGTGTCACGTTTGGTTGTATCAAAGCAGGTTTAGGCATTCCTTAGTATACAAGGGTTACATATGAGTACTTTAGGTCTAAGATTATGCATTATGTATATCTCCACTGCTTGAGGCTTATGAGTTTTTTTTTTGTGTAGATTAAAGATGAGTGAATCTACACCACCAGGTGGTAAAGAGGAGGTAGAAAGCCATGCTCCAACAATAGTTAATATGGTTACAAAGGTCAAATCTTTTACACCAAGGGACGTTGGACAAGCAGCTTAAGCATAACTAGCCTTACTCTAGCAAATGGTTGATCTACTAAGACGTGCTATAGCAGTTATTACATCTCCTCTAACACTAGTGTAGCCACCCCTACCTTTATAAGCCCTCCAATAGACTTATATGAAGAGAGTCAAGAAAATAAGGGCAGAAGATTTTATGGGTACTAAATTTGATGATGTAGCCAATTTTAAATATTAGTTAGAAAGAACTATGAGAATTCTTCAGCAACTATGGTGCATACCAGAGGATAATGCCATTTGTGCCATATCCTTGTTACATGCAAAAGCTTACAAATGGTGGGAGACTATTTCTGAAGGCAAGGCACCATAAAAGCTAACATGGGAGTTTTTTCTAGAGGAATTTAAGAAGTACATCATTGAAAATAATTTGGAGAAGAAGAGATAGAAATTCTTAGACCTAAAAAAGGAACATATGTCCATTTTTTTTAATACGAGAAGGAATTTACCAGATTAAAAAGATAATACCCACTGACTTTGAAAGGTGCAAAAGAATTGAGAAAGGCCTTAATCATGATATCAAATTGCATGTAGTGGTAATAAAGATCAAAGAATTTCCTTCTCTGATGGCTACAACATACAAGATAGAAGAAATACAGAAGGAAAAAAAAAAGGAAAGTTTTCAAAGAAAAAGGTCTTATGACAAGAGTTAGGATAGTTCTGCTCTATTTGCTAATAAAAGGTAGAAAGGAAAATAGATGCAACAGCAATAGAGTTAAGCTCGAGCTTAAAAGTCTAAGCAAGGATCGTAAGTAAGACCTCGATAATAGA
>CANXYI010000454.1:0-12210 GCA_948208565.1 Hura crepitans
AAGAAGGATCAAATGCATAATTAAATTGGCATATAAAATAAATGCATAATAAAATTGTTGTGCATGTGTATATATATATGTGTGTGTGTGTGTGTGTGGGCATGATTATTTTAAATGTATATGTGCAAATATATATATATATATATATATATATATATATATATATATATATTCCATTGAGTACACCATTGAGCATCTCGCTCAGCGTACTAGCTTTTTGCTGGTGTATAGGTAAAGGCTATTGATAGGGAAGGACGCTAGAAGGAAGAAGTTAGCTATTCTAAGAATTCTAACAGGAGCAGTTTTGAGGCCTGGGGGTAGTATAATGAGAGTAAGATGTGTATAACAATTTAGTCAGCTTCTAAGTGGAAAAATATAAGCTATACTCTGTATGTAATTTAAAGCCCTCAAGAGTTATGTAATAGTCATATTAATGTATTAGTAATGCTATTAATATAAGTAGGCTAAGTAAAGTGTATGTGATCTAAAATGCAAATGAGATGAACATGATGTAATTGTGGAAGCATGAGAATAGCCTTAGGCTGCATATTATATGAATGTATAGATGTGATGAAAATAGGCTGGAAGTGTATTATGCTAATTGGGGGACTAGGAGGGTCCATTAAAGTTAATTGAGTTGTTATGAGTTATAGAAGTGCTTATTTTTACAAGTTTATTATTTGAGATAGTGTCCCAATATAATCATTATGTTGCCAGATTCTTGATACGATGACCCCATTAGTTGCCCTATAAAACTTGTCAAAGACTTTTTAGAGTTTTACAACTCTTTAAGTTAGGAGATGTTTTAAGTAACAAAAGTTTTAAATTATGGTGAATTTTTGGATAGTGGAATAAAAAAAGATGATATAGTTTTATGTGCAGCATCCTCCATTTAGGTTCGACAAATGGGTCGAGTGAAAGGTGTCATATCATCTATATATAGCTCTACAAGCTTTTCTAAGGAATAATCCATCTACACTGGTATGAATGAGCAGTCTTGGTCAATCGATCAATAACCACTTATACTGAATCACACTTACTTCTGGTCATAGGTAGCCTAACTATAAAGTCTATAATGACTTTTTTTCATTTCAGTTATAGTATTGCTATTGGATGAAGAAGTCTAGATGGAACTTGATGCTCTGCCTTAACTTATTAACAAGTAAGGCATCTGGTCACAAACTCTACTATGTCTCTTTTTATACCGTGCCACCAATAGAAAGGTTTCAGGTCCTAATACATCTTGGTGCTACCAGGATGCATAACATAAGGTCATTATGAGCCTATTGCAAGATCTGCTTCTTTACTTCTTTTACATTTAACGCACACAGATGATCTTGATAATATAGGCATGTGTCTTTTTTAATCTCATACTTTGGGAACTTCTCTCTTGGATAGAACCTATGATATCCATAAGCTTGCCATCCTCTTTTGGTGCATCTTTCACTTGTTGAAGAAGATATGGTTTCACTTGTAACTCAGCCAAAAAAGCTCCATCATCCATAAGCTTCAATCTGACATTCATGGCTCTTACACCTAACATAAAATTCATGCTCAAAGCATCATAATCCTTTATCGACTTAATCTATCTGCGCTATCTCAGGTTTAGCTTCTTCTGTGAGGAAGATACTTTAAGCTTTTATGGTTGCTGTACACATAGAACTTTTCTCCATAGAGATAATGCCTCCAAATCTTTAAGGAAAACACTATAGCTGCAAGCTTTAGATCGTGTCTCGGATAGTTCTTCTCATGTGGCTTCAACTATCTAGAGGCATAGGCAATAACCTTGCCTTTTTGCATTAACACAACCTAAACCATTCAGATATGTATAATTTTAGATATGAAATCCTTCCCTGACACTAGCTATACAAGAATCAAAACCTCTATCAACATATCTTTCATCTTATCAAAAATTTCATCATATATGTCATCCTATATGAATCGAGCATTTTTGTGTAATAGGTGAGTAAGAGATATTGCAATCATAGAAAAACCCTTGACAAACTGCCTATAATAGCCAACTAAACCTAAGAAACTTCTAATCTCAGTTACATTCCTAGGTGACTTCCATTCCTTGATTGCTTCTATCTTGTTTGGGTTAACTCTGATACCTTCTACAGAAGCAATGTGTCATAAGAAAGACACCTCATCAAGCTAGAACTCACACTTGCTTAGCTTAGCATATAACTTCTTATCCTTTAATGTCTATAGAATAACTCTAAGATGCTACTCATGATCTTCTTTGTTCTGGGAATAAACCAAGATATCATTTATGAAAAGAACCACAAATGATTTAGATATAGCTTGAAGACTCTCTGTTTATCAAATCCATGAAAGCTGTTAGAGCATTGGTAAGCCTAAGTGGCATTACCAAAAACTCATAGTGCTTATATATGGTTCAAAAAGCTATCTTAGCCACATCCGCTTCCTTAACTCTTAACTAATAATACTTCGATCTCAAATCAATCTTAGAGAAGACATCTACTCCTTGAAGCTGATAAAAAAGATCATCAATGCAAGGTGACAGATACTTGTTCTTGATGGTCACCTTGTTCAACTGTCCATAATCCATACATAACCTCAAAGAACCATCCTTTCACTACTAAGACCTCAAATTCATGCATTTACATTCACTTATTCATGCACACATACACAATATCATAATTACAACATATAAATAAAAAAAATCATGTTTATTTCCATGTAACTAAATTTGGCTAGAAATGAAGCCAGAACAACTTTCCAAATTTCATTATTAAAGACTAATTACATATTTCCTTCCATAACATTTTTATTCATTTAAGTGTATTTCATAATACTAATTACTTGTTCACTCTAACAAATTTCCAATTAAGATTAGCATTTCATTAAAATTTGGTTTTCTTCACAACTCAATATCATTTTCATACCCATTACTCATTAATGTACTCATATCGAAGCATAAATACAAGGAGTCCAAAATCTATCTATGAGATTCTCTATTATGTCATTTCAGCCACTATAAGAAAACTACCTAAAATTTTCTTTCTTAAGTCATTAATCATACACTTAGATTTTTATTAACAGTTAAATATATCTCTAAAATCAATTTTGCAATATAACACTATTTTGAAAATCCTAGTTACACATATTAAACTTGATTTAGAGAAATCTATATTAAGAAACACCAAATCTTTAAAATAGCCTTTACACTTCCTTAACTCTATGCTACCCAACAATTAGGCCATTAGAGGAAAAATTCCCCTAAATCCTTATTTCTGAGATTTTAATCCAATAATTCTCTTAATTCAAGTTCAATTGCATGTTTAAATTTCTAATTACACTTAAAACTATTTCTAAGCAAAAATATATATGTTCTATAATAGATAAAAATGATGAAATTCAAGGTTAGGATACACTACCTTAAAACAGACTTTAAAATTCTTCATGTGATACCAAATTACACTTCAAACCTTCTAATTGCATCTTTTTATCATCCATACATCATCCAACTAACTTTCATAGGCAAATTCTTCATAGAAAAATTCATAAAAATTTAATATCATCATATAACTTCATATTGAATTCATATAAATGAAATTAGATATCTTAACAATCAATAAAAATTATAGAAATTGAAAAGCAATAACTTTTTACCTCTATAGTTACTATTCATCCACTATTTCTAACCTTTTTTTTCTTGCAATTAAAGTCCCAAAACCCAAAATCACTTGAGGGGGACTTTTTTAGGGATTATAAGAAATTGATTTAAGGTGGAAGGAATGAATTTTGGCTAGTGAGAAAGAAAGAAAGAAAGAAAGAAATAGGTTTCTCTAAGGAAGAAGGTGTCGGCTTCAAAGAGAAAAATGGGTGGATAGAAGATGATAAATAGGGTCTTTAACCCTTCTTTACTTTAATTTATATATGTGGAGTTTTGATGGTTAAGATTAGATCATTAAATGTGATCATTGGCTAAAATAATTCCCCTTTTTCTTTATTTTTATTTCTTTATTCCTTTTAAAAACTTCATTTTAATCCTAATAATTCTTTGATAGTTTATTGAGCATGACAAAATTTGATTCCTAAGTCATTTTTGATAAAACTGCTAGGAAGGGGCATTTTGCTGAATGGTTACTATCCACCTCATTTTGCTTTTCGATTCTTATTTTCATAAAAATTCAATTCTCTATAACTAATATTTGTTTTATAATTATTTATGCCGAAAACTCCATTAATTACATTAAATTTTGACTATTTGGTCAACTTAGATAAAGCTGATTCAAAATGGGTAATATATGTTTGCTAAAATACCATTCATCATTACACATGTTATTTATTTTTAACCATTCAAACAACCTTATTTTCATATCAAATTTCACCCATAATATATACATATGTAATACCATTCCTCTATTGAAAAAGTATTATTCTTGTCTCAAGAGTTACTATTTATAACATGGGATAACAATTATAATAATTGAACGAGTATAATATATATGTTGTAAAAGCTAGGTGTGTGCAAACATAAGAATTTTATCACGATTGGTATGTAGCAGATACTTCATGTTTTACCTTCTTAAAGTAGCCTAAAGAGGTTCTACCAATCATTTGGCCAACAAATGACCAAATAGGATAACTAAGATTCTTATTATCATGTTATTCATTATGTGTTATATGCACATTCACCATCTTTCATGCATTATCAACATCACAATCACGTTACATCATAATCACATTAAATTACCGTCTCATTATGTTTAATTCTTACTTTTTATTCAAAATAAATCCCTTATTTTCATTTTCTAATTAACAATTATAATAATCGAATGAGTATGATATATATGTTGTAAAAGCTAGGTGTGTGCAAACATAGGAATTTTATCACGGTTAGTGTGTAGCAAATACTTTATGTTTCACTTTTTTAAAATAGCTTAAAGAAGTTTTACTAATCATTTGGCCAACAAATGACCAAATAGGGTAACTAATTCTTATTATCATGTTATTCATCATGCATTATATGCACATTCACCATCTTTCATACATTTTCAACATCACAAGCACATTACATCATAATCACATTAAGTCACCATCTCATTATGTTTAATTCTTACTTTGTATTGAAAATAATTTCCTCATTTTTCTTTTTTAGTGAATGCTTTAGGGACTTACATTCCCTTTTCTAGTGAATGCTCTAAGCACCCATATCTTTATATTTAAACCATTTGGCCATTATATAGCCTTTATGCCATTTTGGTATCCATTATTTAAGGCTAATTATTTCCTTTATTGTATATACACTTATACATTCATATCATAATCATTCTTATTTTTATATTGTGCATTGCTTCTATAATTCCTTTAGATGATGCCATTTCACTATAACCTAGTAGGGTTAGCATATCACATATTATAATCTATTGTCATCTCTCATCAATTATGTATCTCTAATCCATTCATTTATAATACTCATATATCATGCCATTTCTATTTTTACATCTATAATAATTTCGTTTACGAACACATATCATCTCATTTCTTATATACATACACTTCTCTTACATGTTTCATAACATAGTCACACCATAATGTATATCTCATTTAGGCATTACCACTTTTACATTTCATTAAATTTTACATCACACTATCATAAAAATTATGCCTTTAACACACATGTATACTTTTCTCCATACCATTACGTACTCATAACCACATTACATCAACTTAATTTATCATATTATATATCACCCTTATTACTTTAATACATTCATACCAATCTTACAAAGAATTACATAATGTCATAGTATTTAATTTTACCGTAATCCTCACTTATTTTCATTTAGCACTAACTCATTTCACTATGCTACATGTATTTATGGTTTTACATAGCTTCTTACATACATACATAATTACATGTCAAAATGTATAAGCTATACATTATCCATATGTTCTCAATTTTATGACTTTAATATGCTTTAAGCTATGTCATAACCAATTACATACTATTATAACACACACATGGATGCCTTACTTACCCTAATACAAATGTTTCAGTCCATGCAACCATACAACCCAACACCATTCCTTTCACACCCTATTTACATACTAACATATCATTCCATACATTATAATCATTTTAATACCAAAAATCAAGACCAAAAAATGCCTATTATGCAATTGACCTAACATAACAAGTGATTCAAGACAAATAACACTCAATAATTCTACACAACTTTACATAAAGAAATTCAGCCATAAGATATATGATGCACTTAAATTACTTATCCTTCATTATTTAACACCAATTTAACAAGCAATCAATGCAATTTAACTACACAAACTACTATTTATCAAAACACATCACATACATACATGGTAATGCCACTCACACTTTCAATAATCTAACTACACCCACACATGCATATATGTTCTTGTACACCCTTATACATCATTTGACCAACTCCTTAGACACATATACCATCTCAATTTCATTATTTAACTTATATTAACATTATTATAAACCTTATTAAACTATTAATTTATCATACATTTCACTTTTCATTATTGTACACACATTTTCCACATTTAATACTCTAAACATACACACTTTAACTACTCAAAATCACTTATCAAAGCATTAAATTATTGGATACATATACCATTAAGCTTAAAAGCTTCCCCTTAGCCTCAATTTGCCTTTTTCACTTGATTTTCTCCCTTTTCTTTTCAAAAATAAACCTCATTCACAATAAAAAAAATTCATAATAATTACTATATGCTTCAAACAATTAAATTAACCATAAATAACTCTTCTTGGGCTCTAAATACACTATAAAAAATATCAAGACTCAAGAAAAATAACTCACCTAATACTTGGTCACTATTCCCTCTAATCTTTAAACCATCATATTCTTCAAAAATATTCCATAAAAACTTTAATACTCCTCATAATCTTACATAAGAAACCCTTATTAAGATAAGAAAATTGAGATTTTGAGCTTTCATCCTTCCTGTAATTCAATTACTAGCTTTCATTATTCAGACACCATCTCCACTGGTAGTAGAAAAAACTCAAATTCTCTAACTAAGGCGAAAGAAGTGAGTCACAAGGAAGTCGAATTCCAATCACAGTGAGTTAAGCTAGTTTCAAGCAAACTTAATGAGACATTCTCCTTAAACCTCAAGAATGAGTTCTCGCTCTTGAACCCAATGGTAAAGTGGCTTAACACTCTTTTCCCATAGCTTTCGTCTATTTTACTAGTTATCCGGCTCTATGTATTGGCTTTTGTATTTAGTAGGCTGCATTTCTTGAATCTATCTTCTTGTTTGAATATGGATAATTCCTAACTCATTGTTTAAACATTAATTTCTTAGTAATAAGAGAAAGGGTTATGCTATTATCAGGATCTTCTTTTAGCAATTAAAGTGTTTAATGATACATTTGTTCATAAAGTCTACAACATACATAATGTGTATAATATATGTGAAATTAGTCGTTTAATCATATAGTGAAGGAGTGGTTCTCACCCTAGAAAACCAGTTTTTCAACCCACTTGGGATAAAGGTTGAGGAGACAATGCAGGTGCAGAGGAAAACAACCTTGGCTATATACTTACCTTTAATGCCTACTGTGAGGAAGGAAAGAGTCATTTCCCCTTTTTTCACCATCATCTGATAAAGATTAATTGCCATTTGAGGGCTTAGAAGGGACTTTGAATGGCTTAAAGAAAGAAAAATTGAGGAGGAAACTCCTCTTAGCCGTCTGCTAAAAAAGAAGAAGAAAAAGAAGGAAAATCTTTCTTTTCTTTTTGGCCTAAGTTTAACCCTTATATACACCTCAATTCCAATGTCAAGATTAAAGCTTCCTAAGATCCAATGGCTCATAAAATTCCTTTCTCCTTTACATACTTTTAGAAATTCTATCTTTTATTTCTAAGCCTCTATTATCATATCTTAGGTCCCAATAAATTACTTAAATCAAGACCCAAAAGGCTCGAATAAACTATGCTAAAAAACTATGAAAATCCATTTTTAACTGATACTTCAAAATTTGCTAAATTTTTATAAAATACTTCTTGATGTTTAAAAATTACAATTCCTATCTTATGATATTATTTAGAATATTTAAGCCTCAAGATGTGGCATTCTCAAGTCCATTCAAGTAAAAATAAAATATTTTACAATTTAGTTATAACTGTGCTATTAATCATAGTACATTGTCGTAAAAACTTCACTTCTGCTTTTAACCATCTTAATGACTTCATTTTTACTTCAAACTTTACCCATAATTATTTCTCAATTAAAGCTTTCATCCTATAACATTAGTGTAACCTGGGTCTCGAGAAATACTATTTATCTTGGAAAGCACTATTCACGAATGCATTTGCTATCAATCATTTACCATTCTATTTGTAACATTTTCCCTTAATCAGTAAAAGCAAAAAAACTTTACTCACATCTTAAGAGTTACTATTCATGACCTTAAGATTCACTATTCATAATCATACTCATTTTCACTCGTTAATCATCCAAACGTCCTTATTTTCATATCAAATTACACTTACAACCTATTTACATTATGCATTGTTGATCAATAAGAAAATCTAGTCCATGTCTCAAAAGTCAGTATTCACGACCTCGAGATTTTTTAGTGTGACATTTGGCATTCCAAAAGCAATAATCAGCAATAAGGGAACTCATTTTTGCAACAATATAGTAGAAGAGTCTTTCAAAAATACCATGTATATCATAAAACATCTACTGCCCATCACCCGCAAACAAAGTGGTGAAGCCGAAATATTGAATAGAGGGGGTAAAGTCCATTCTTAAGAAAATGATCTATCCAAATAGAAAAGATTGGAGTTTATGCCTCAATGATGAGTTATGGGCATATCAGATAGCATGCAAAACACCCATAAGTATGTTTTCTTATCACATTATTTTAGGCAAACTTGTTATCTTCCTGTAGAACTCAAGCACAAGGCTTATTGGGTTGGAAAGTAATGCAATATAATAATTAAAGAAGTTAGAGAATAGAAGTTGTAACTGCAAGAGCTAGAGGAAATAAGGAATGAGGTGTACAAGAATGCAAGGATTTACAAAGAGAAAATAGAGGCTTTCCATGACTAAATGATTTCCAAGAAAAAAGTTTTAGTTGGGTAAAAAGTTTTACTTTTTGATTCTTATTTAAAACTATTTCCAAGTAAATTAAGAAGCGAGTGGATAAGTCTTTTTGTGGTCACTAATGTTTTTAATAATGGTGCAGTTGAAATTGAAGCTTAGAAACCAATAAAATCCTCAAAGTAGATGGGCACCAGTTAAAACCATTCTATAAAGGATTTCACATTTACAATATAGAGGAGATATTGAACAACCTAATTCAAGCAATTAAAAAGAAGCCATGTCTAGCTTATGATGTTAAATAAGGGCACTTTTGGGAGGTAACCCACTGCTAAAGCATACCTATACCTTATATTTTATCTTATTTCCTTTTAATATTTAATTACCAACCTTTATTTTATTTTGTTTTAGTTTATTTCATTTAATTTTTAACTTTTAACTTATTTGAATTTTTTTTATTTAGAGTGTTTACCTTTTAACATTTTTTTGTTTAATTATATTTATATATATATATATATACACACACACACACATACATATAATTAAATAAATAAAACATTTTTATTTTATTTTCTCTATTTTATTATTTTATTTATCATTTTTAACCTAGTGATTTTTGTTGTTCTAGTTTTGGTTAACATGCAAGTATGGCTTTAATAGTGGATAATAGAGAGAAATAATGGCTTATGAATTAATTGATAATAAAATAATCAAGATAGTGTGTACTTGATGAATAACCCATGCCTATAGCAAAATAAATAAGCACTTTATTTAAATAAACCCCCAAATTTATTCTTTTGTCTTTTAATACTTAAATGCCTTTGACCAATTTAATTATTCTATTTTTATTCTATTTTGACTTATCCTCTCTCATTACCACCCTATTCTTTTCTCTCTCACTTTCCTTTTATCTACCAATATTGCTAGCCTTTCCTTCTTCATTACTCTTCTCCGTCTTTCTTTCTCCTAACTCGACTCCACTAAGCTATTTATCTCCTCAACCACCCCATCACGACTCCTATTCTTCACCAACGATAGCCTCTCATTGTTCTTCTTCTCCTTTTTTCTCATCAAACCATCTCCTTACCCCATTATGCGACTTAATAAGGGGGAAAAGCGGGCTTTAAAGCTATTAAATAGTGGTAGCATGAAAAAGAAAAGAAAGCTAGCTTAGTCACTTCTACACCACCACCAATACTAATAACCACTCTGACACTGCCCGATTTGACACTAATAGTTATAGATGCTTTAACATGCCATATTCAATATTTGTTTCTCTCACTGTAGTGCCATAATATCCACCATTTCAAGAACCACAATAAACACTATTAACCACAACACTGTTAACTGTGTCTTTGGGGTCTTTAAACCCAGATAAAGCTATTGTTACTAACCATAATCTTCTCCTTCCACAACCAACATTGAACTGCTAGTTGCTCCATTAGTCAAGAAAAATCATAGAGATAAAATACCAATAACTAAAAAGGGTGTGGCATAAGTAAAATAGAAAACCAAAGGGGCAAACCCAAAGTTGCAACAATGAAACCAAACTTGTAAGGTAGAGAACCCAGGTCTAATAGTAAAACCATAACCTTAAGAGCAAATCCCTATCCTAAATCCACCAAGGAGTAGATCACGTGTTAGGAAAGGCAAAAGTATTTTACTACATCCAAATTCAAAGTTGCGAGGACACTTGGATTTTACCAACTTCGACCAACAAAATAGGTATTCCGAAATTTGCACTTTACCTATTATGTCATTCAAGTTACTTAACACATACATAATAGATAATTTACGAATTATGGATGTCATGTTTGAGATGGTTGCCAACATTGGTTGTTTGATGTGAGTTATCCTGCATATACTAAATTGGTGTGTAAATTTTATGCTACATTTATTTTTCAAGAGCCTTTTAAATTCATTTTAGGTACATCAAGTTTGATTAAATTTAGGTTGATGGGTAAGGAATTTAGACTTTTAATAACTGAATTTAATATTGCTATGGGATTTATAGGTAAAAAAACATGCTATCAATGATGCATATTTGCATAATTTCTATGATTATGGATGATTTATAGCATGTGCAATTTTATAAGAGTTTAACCTATGATGACCATGTTATTTGTGATCCTAGTAGGTCCAAGGACATTCTTGTTCATAATGTTGTGTGAGATATATACATATTTTTCTTGCATTTTCATTTTCAAGCAAAAAAGATTCAATTGCCATTAGGTCCAAGACTAAGTTATTTTCCATTTGGTGTATGATTAATAAAAAAAAAATGTGGTTTTAAGATTTTAGTGTGCAACTCAATGTGTAAATGTGATTTCTTGTAAATGAACTCATTTTATGCTCATTCATTACACATTTAGCAATTAATGAGGTTTATTAGACATAAATAACAATGATTTACAAGCTGTTTGAGAGACACCACCGCTTGATTTAAAGTGTTTAGATGTTATGGGCCTACAATATAGGCAATGAGCTCCTTTTGTAATGTAATGCTAAAATTTCAGTGTTATGAATAATACTTCTCGGGATGTGAATAGTATTTTCCCGAGGCTAGGAACACTAATCTTACTGAATGAAAGTATTATTTATAACACAATTATGATTGAAATTTAAAGTCAAAACGAGGTTGTTTAGATGGTTAAAATTGATAGTTAAATTTTACGGTAATGTCACATGAATAGTGACCTAGTTTTAGCTTAATCGTAAAATATTCAAAAGTTACTCAAAAAATTTCAAAATTAATACAACTTGATACTCAAAAATTCTAATTAGCATGTTGGCACTGGAATTGAAATTTTTGGAGAACGGAAAGTATTTTTACTAAAATTAGGTTATATGAAATTATGCATTTTTATTTGGTTCGTGATTTTTGAGCTTCGATTTTTAAAAGCTTATGGAATGTTAATTAATTGAATTTTTGAGAGTTAAATTAGAGGAATAAAGTGAGGTTTGGTTTTAAAAATATGAAAGAAAAGAGAGAGAAATTAATTTTTCCAAAAAGCCCTATATATATATATATATATATATATATATATATATATATATATATATATATATATATATAAAACACAAAATATTGTTTTAATGTTTGTATAATAAATA
>CANXYI010000490.1:0-23572 GCA_948208565.1 Hura crepitans
TATTTTTGGATCAGACATAATCAATTTTATTTGAAAAATTTGCCTTAAAAGTCATGAAACTCTTGGCAAACCAAAGTGACAAACTCATACCATTTACCGAATAAAAATATGACAATTTTATCAATCAAATTGATGTGCAAATCTTTTACCATTTAGAAATAAATAATTAACATTATATATATATATATATATATGAAAAATTAATTCTAGAATTTTTAGAAATCAATTAAATCAATAAACACATCATATGTGACTAATTTGGCTAAAACAATTTTAATCATAAAGTTCAATTTAATCGTTTTCTAATTTTTTTTAATTTTTAATTTTTATGTACATATAATCTAAATCAAAATCATATTTTAATTCATCATATATTAGATTAAATAGTTCAAAAATTAATTTTATCAAATTATGCATACAAAATTAAAAATAACTCTCTTCTCTATGCACATAGGAGGATTTCCTCCTTGATAATTCAGCCACTTCAATGCATAGAACAATAGAAAATCTTATTTCAACATGTATCAAATTCATAGTTAATCACATTAAAATAAATTTGAACAATCAAAATCAAATCAAAACACATAAATCAATAAAAAATACATAATATCATATATCATGCATATCAACCATAATCACTATTTCCATTGATTTTAAATCATATATGAACTTGGCTCTGATACCAATGATGAATCTAGTTATGGGCTTGTGTCAACTCATAGCTTAAATAAGTATAAGCCCTAGACCTATCATTCTGATAATTTCACCTTTATTCCTAAAATGCCTTTAGTGAATCCCATTCACACATGGCATTTTGCTCTGACTAGAGATTTCTGAATATAGGTTACTCATTAGAACTATAAGATAAACTCCCTACTATAATTTGGGGTGGTGAATCATTTATTGATTGCTATCCTATCTTCATATATGTCATACCATACCCAAACACCTGACTATGTATACTTATCGTTCGAAGTAAAATCTTTAGAGTCAAAGTATGTCACTCCATCTTGAAGATAATTAGTGATCTCAAGTCTAAGGATAATTGCACTATAGATATGATGAGATACTTTCACTAACGTAGATTAAGTATCCATGTGAATATCTCATGGTGGGTCTCTAATGTACTTACTTCCCAAGCAAGTATCCATATGTTAACTTCAAGCATCTCTATGCCTATAGCTTGTGAGAACTATTGCATGATCTAATCAAGAAGTATAACATGTTTTGATCTATCCACATTAACAATGTCCCATCTTATTAATACTATGATCACATATATTTAGGCATATCATATTTTCTTGCAATAAGAATCTCACATCATGAACACTTCATGATTTTCTCTTCACTGTGATTTTATACTAGGGACATTATAACATGGTTTAAGACATTGCAAATAATTATAAGTAATATAAAAGTACCATGATATAAAAGAAAAATTCCTTACAATATAAATTCACAGGGTTTGAATACATGAATATGACCCTATTACATGAGCCCTAAGGAATACTTCTAACAAATGGTTGTTCTATAATAATAATTTTTTTATCAAATATGCAAGAAAATAATTAAAACATAATGAAATTGTTTATAGTTTAGATTTAAAAAAAAAGAAATTCAAACTATAGATTTTGCTAAATAGAAAATAATGTATGTATTGAAAATTAATTAGTATTAATTATTATTTAAAGAGAATTGCTATAAAAAATCAAAGCATACATTCATCCAAATTTTAAGTTTATCATATATGTAAATGAAATTATATATTTTGTTGATTGAAAAATAATGTATGTATTGAAATTTAGTATGAGAAGACATTTTAAAGAAGACAATAAAACACTTGTTAAGAATAAATAATCGAATAAAAGTGTTAAATTATTTATAAAAATTGTATAAAAAAAACTACTTTATCATAATAAAATTCAATTAAGTTAGTTAAACATATATCAATATAAAAATAAATATCTTTCAAATTTTACAATTAATTGTATATTTTTACCTTTGATAAATTAATTATATTAATTAATCATACTTTATAAGAGTATATATTTAAAAATACTAAATACATAACAATTGATATCAATCAGATTAACTATATAATATTTAAAAATAAATTCTTTTATCGTATATGAATTAACTTTAATATAGTTAAAAAGATATTAATATTTATAATTGATTAATAATTATTATTATTATTGATAATTTTATAATATAAAAACACGTCAAATACTTATAAAAATGCATTTAAATTTAATTAACCACATGCTATAAGAGTATATATACTAAATTTAATTAAAAATATTATTCACGTGTAACACATGTACACTTTTACTGTATATCCATATCTATTCTTTCTTATTACAATGAATGATTTTTCCTTATAAAGTTCACAATATAATTTGTTTATTAATTAGTAAATTTCATTAAGGACACTATAATAAAGCAAATTTGTAATGCTTGAGAACTTAGATTTTATGAAGAGTACCTCTTGGGGCATGAATAGTATCTTCTGGGGACCTGGAGCATCTTATGGTGAAAAAGGGGGAAGTACTAGTCATAAAGCTTTGATGGGCCAAAAAATGATGACAATGAAATAATTAAAACTTTTAGCAGAGCCAATAAATCATTTTAGGTTGAGAACTACTGAATAGTGACCTTAATTGGCAACATGCTAGGAAAGGCCCAGGATGTGCCTAGATGGACTCAAAAATAGCATACCTTGAATTTCAAAAATTCCAATTAATTTGTTTGTGAAGGAATTTTAATTTTTTGAGGCCATTTGGTATTTATTCGAAATTTCTCAACTACATAAGTAAATAGTTACCCTAGTTCCTTTTAGAGTTTTGACCCAAGATTTTAGAAAACCCTTAATAGGGACTGTTAAGAATTTTTTGGCATTGAAAGTATGATTTTTGGAGGTCTTAAAAAATTAATTTGAATTTCTGAAGCTTAAAACAAAAATTGGATTAAAAATAGACTATCGGATTAACACGTGGCACGATCCGAGCCATCTAAGTATCTAATATAAAAGGTATGACACATATGGGGCTGCCATATATGCTAAACCATCTCCCACCTCCCTTCTCCCTCACCATGGCCGATGCCACCTAGTCTCTCTCCTTCCTCTCTTTTTTCTTCATTTCTCCCATAATTCTAAGCCAATTCCACCAAATTTTATACCAAACATTACCTCTACAGCCTTTTAAAGCCATTCCTAATGACAAAATTCAAAGAAAACACATAGTTTTAAAGATTTTAGTACTTGGTGAATAGTGCCCAAAGTAAAAATGCCTTTTTCTCAATTTTTATTTTAGGTTTAGGTAGTTCTAAGTAAGCCATGATTAACCATGTAAATAGTTTTTGATTTGGAGTTATGTAGGATTTTTTACAATTTTTCAAACCCTAAATTGTGTATATTTATAGGAAAAGAGAAGAACATTGAGGAGGAGAAGCTAAGTAAGCCTTGAAGACGTGGATTAGGGTGTTTTAACACTATAGGTATGTGAATTTAATGTAAAATATGTTGTTGATTATGTGAATGTTCATGTGTGTGCATGTAAGTGTGTATAAAAGTGACATATTATGTGTATGTGTGTGTAATTACTTGTAATGCTTATGTGAATGTGTTATGGTAAAAATATGATACTAGAATATGTGCAAAATTACATGCAAAAAGAGTGTGAAAGTGTGTGCATATTTATGGCCAAATGGTGGACAAAAGAAGTGAATGTGTGTATGTGTGTGTTAATAACATGTATTATGGATAATAATATATAAATGATATGTCATTGATAAAGGTAGATTGTTAAGAATTGACACGTGTATGTTTTAAGTCATAAAGGTTGTAAGGCATGGTGTATGTGTGTGAGGTGAAAGTAAATGGCAAATGACATAAGTTACACTTGTAATCAGATAAATATGAGGTCATGTTGACTAAATGTAACATAAAAGAATTGGATGCATAATGTGAGTAATTAACATAGCAAGTTATGAGAACAAGGCATTATTTCCTTCGTATGTTTGAGATAACTTAACCTAAAGTATAAGGATAAATATATGGAATTATGGGACTATGAGAATAAACTAAATAAATAATGTAATGCTGGTTATAAGATGTTGTAATTATTGGTTATGGGATGACAAAAATTGTATGTAAATAGCATGTCAACAAGTGACTGGAATGAAAACATATTAAAAGGTCTATAACTAGGAATATAAAATGATAATTAGAGTTGGCCCATATTAGTTAGACACCCACTAAATAGGTTGACTGATCAATTAAAGAGTTAGCAACTGCTAAGGGCTTAGGTCTATACGAGCCATTGCCTACTTATATGATATGGTGGGTGCAGTCACTGAGGTTCTGATATTGAACCTTGCACACTTGGGTATTAAGAGGTCTAGATAGACTGATCCCTACTATCCAAGGTTATTGGGGAAGTTCGCATGGACTAACTCCTGTTATCCTAGGTATTAGGAGGTCCGCATGAATTGATACTTGATCTTATAGTGGATTTAGGAGGTTCTACGAGGTTAATCCCTACTATCCACTTGAGCTTAATTGATATTTAGGATTTAGAGGTCCCTTGAGGTTGATCCCTACTATCCCCACTATTGGAAGGTCCACTAGGACTTATCCACATCACTCTGATTTAGGAGGTTCTTATGAATTGAACCCTACTATCGGGGAGAGCTGGGTAGGTGCAGCTACTGAGGTCTAAAATATGGGCCATTGCATAACCTGGATCCTGTTATCTAGTGTCTTAATGTGCAGTCTTTCTAGTATAGGCCTAAACTAGATAAAAGGAATGAATAAACATAATGTGAGAATCAGAATTTCACCATGTAACTGGCAAAAATAAGAACAAGAAAATAAAGTCTAAATAACCTAAATGGACTACGAAACTCATTGAACCATGTGAAATGGGATGGTCTAACATATAATTGAGATTACAAATAAATAAGCATGCATGATTAAATGAACTGTATTGTGTGTGTATGTTGCATGTTTGCATGATACAAAACATCTTACATTAAATTCACCATTGAGTATATACTCAGTGTGTCAGTGCTCTGATGCACAAGTAGAAGATTGTAGGTTACTGCTCAGCCTCAATCTGCAGTGTAGTTGTCATTCTTCATGGGTATACCTTCCTGTTCTCTTTTAAGTTTGTATAAAATAGGGCACTCATGTATATATAGGATTAGGGTTTAGTCATGCAAGGATGTTAAGTATTACATTTTAACACATTTTAGACTGTTATTAGTAAGACAGAGATGTAAATTGGTATGTATATATATGTGCGTGTCTGTATGCCATTTGATGATACAAGTCTGAGACCTTTATGTGTGTTTGACTATTTGATGTTGAGATAAGTATTTAGAGGACTAAAATGGTCTAAGGGGTATATGATATGTTGATGATTATTATAGAAGTGCAGTTTTTATAGGTTAAAATTTTTGGTTTTTCACTCAGGTAGCCGTTATGCTACTAAAATTTTTGTTAAAACTCCTTTGTTTGAAATTGTCTAATGAATTGGCTATAACAGATAAATAAGATGATAATAAGCAATAATAAAGGTAACCGATAGCAAAATAACATGAGATTAGTAGTCGAGTTATTGGGTCCATAGAAGTTAAATGAATGACAGGTGGGATAAGATCAGGATGGGTGACCTCCAAGAAAGTAGCACTTTTTACCTAGTCTTGTTAGGGATTAGGTAGAGGGTGTTACAAAATTTCTCTATTTTCTTTTAAATTCTTTTATTGCAGATTAATTTTGCATTCTCCTTATTGAATATCAATTATTTCCAATTATTCTATTTTTATTATTATTATTATTTATATAATTATATAAATTTAGATAATTTAAAGTATTAATCATTTATATATTGTATAAATTTTAACTTAAAAATTACTATTTATTAGTTTTCCTTTATTTTATGTTGTTCCATTTAACCTTTCCAACATTTTGGATTTTTTTAGGGCTAATGCCCTAAGTAATCTTATAACAGTTACTATAAATAGGATAGAAGGACATGTAATCCATGTATGACACTTAAGTGTCTATATAGCATATAAGTGTGGATTAGTGTTGGGGCCTTTTTTATATATTGTCCCTTCATGAGGTGGTTTACATAGCAGTGAGTGTGAATTGCCATCCGAGTGGTCAATTTAGGAAGTAAACCAAAGAGATTTTGGTGTTTGGGATTTTCTCTTATTTATGCCCACTATTAATATCGATATTTTTATCTCGATGGTTCTAATTTTTATCAATACCTCAAGCATGTGATTATTGCAATCAATAAAAACACATTCACACACAAAAGTAATTAAATTAATAATTAAAGCAAGTAAAGATATCATACATTTAAAGTAAATAAAATCATGCACATCTTACATGCATGAAATTGAGCTAATTTATTAATTCGAGGACATTGGTCCCAAAATCATTTTTTATTGGATAGAGGGAACATTGGTTCCTAAAACTACTTCATTAAAATATTTGTTCTTTCTTTATTTAAAATTACTTTCTTAGGGGATTATAGATCTTTTGTTTTAAAACCATTATTATGAAATAAAAGCACTTTTTACTTCAAACAACAGCATTTTGGTTATTGGAACACTAATTCTAAAATCTTTGTAAATTAAAATATTTTTATTAATTAAAACCCTTTTTATATTTGAAACCTTCACTAAAACTCACTATATAAACTTTGGGAAAGAGGAGTTTGGCCTTCAAAATATTCAAATTAAAACCTTCATTATTACTTAAAAGATCATTTTATCCAATTATAATGATTTTGGGCAATTAGGGACTTTGGTCCCAAAACACCTTATTTTTAGGTGATTAAGCCATTATTTTCTATAAAATGTTCTTTATTGTGACTTTGGTTATTTAATTAGATCAAAATTATTTTTAATCTACCTATTACAATATGCATGGAATCATACATAGAAATATTTAAAATGATTACAACTGAAAATCCTACTATAGGAGACTTACAAAGGGGTAAAAATAATTATTTATAGACCCAACATAAATATACAAGAAAAGATATACATAGACCTAACGCATCCATAGAATCACCCATTAAACAACACAAGCTAACCTTGGCCATAACAAGTTACAAGTTCGCATAGATTTCAAAAGAAAGCTATAGACACAAAAATAAGTCCACATGGATATAGTTTCCTCTATGGAAAATCCTTGCAATCTTACATGTGCATCCAGAAAGGTGAAAGAGAAGCAGCTAAAACCTGCTCTAATAAAAAGTGAAACACAACAAAAGAGATATATGTATGAGAATGAACAAAAATCACAATAGTCCAAACTAAATAACATATGCAAAAGTAAATAAAGAAAAGTTATAGAAATGGTCTTCCTCTCTAAAGGGGTAAACCCATCAAAATGGGTTTTCTAATACCTCTTCTTTATAGAGGGTTTTAAACCCAACATAAAAAATGCAAAATAAATGGACAAAACCTAAACATTCCTTATGTAGGTCCGTACAGACCAAACATATGGGGGCTTTAGTTTGCACGGACTCTAGTCATCATGGAAATAGGTCCACACAGACTTATCATTAGGTATGTTGTAGAGAACTTTCATTAAAAGTAAAAGTACTGAAGGTTTCCCCTCTCTAATGGAGTAGACCCATTAAAATAGGCCTTTTAACACTCACTTTTCATCGAGGGTCCTCAACCTCAAAAGAAAAATGAAGAAAACTTAAGAAGAAAGATGAAAATACAAAAAATAAGACTTAAAAGTTTGAAAAAAATACAAAGAAATGACAAGGAGGAGGGCCTCTTTTAAGGGTTTCCTCAAGTATTTACCACAGATGGAGGATTCCTTCAAGAATATGAGGTTAAGCTCCTTTAAGACCAAGTAAAATAGACTTTCTTCAAGGTTTTAAGCTTTGGCTTTAGAGGTTTAGGGTTTTTTGGTGAGAGGGAGAGGAAGAAGATGAGAGAAATGGTTGTTCCCAGACCTTTTTCTCTTTCTCTTTTTAAAAAATCTTCTAAAAGTCCCATTTCTCTCTCTAGGCTAGGCTTTTATACCTTTCTTGCTAGATAAGGTTCATGGTCCCCCTAGAAAATATTCCTTTAGTTGTCTAGAGTGTGGTCCCAAAGTACCTTAGGTACGACTAAGTCCACATGGACTTATGTGTTGTAGTCCATACAGACTTGATTTTTAGGAGCGAAAGCCGTACGAATGCATACAGCCTTTATGTCAATTAAGTCCATATTGACTTATTGTCCTTATGAACTTAGTCAGTGCAAACGTCTTATAATGTCCACTGAGTGTCTTCCTTAGGCTTTTTGAAGGTGGTTTAGGTTCTATCTTTGGGGTACTTTGCTTGATTTATGGGCTTCCCCTTATATCTCTTGAGAAACATTTGACACTTATAGGTTTCATCATTGGAAACCCTTTTAACTAAGAAGCATCTCGAACTCTTATGTTTACAGTTGCCTCTATTTTGATGGGGTTTGAGAACTATGCATGTCAAGTCATATTAAAGTTTAGAAGAAAGGAAGAGACGTGTACTTGCACCTTAAAGTTGGTTTTGAGAGCTCCTTCCACTTGGTAGGCTGAGTTTTAACCCTCTCTAAGACCAAACATTTCTCTTGCTAGGTATGTGCAAGTTTTAACCCTCTATAGGACCAAGTATTCCTCTTACTAGGTAGGTGTGTTGAGATATTTTGAATTGTGAGTTTTAACCCTTTCTAAGACCAAGCATTCTTCTTACTAGATAGGTGTGTTGGGTATTCTGAGTTGTGAGTTTTAACCCTATCTAGGACCAAGTGTTCCTTTTACTAGGCAGGTGTAAGTTTTAACCCTTTATAAGACCAAGCATTTCTCTTGCTAGGTAGGTGTAAGTTTTAACCCTCTATAAGACCAAGCATTCCTCTTGCTAGGTAGGTGTGTTGAGATATTTTGAATTGTGAGTTTTAACCCTCTCTAGGACTAAGCATTCCTTTTACTAGGTAGGTGTGTTGAGATATTCTAAGTTATAAGTTTTAACCCTCTTCAGAACCAAGCATTCCTCTTATTGGGTAGGTGTAAATTTTAACCCTTTATAGGACTAAGAATTCCTCTTGCTAGGTAGGTGTGTTGAGATATTCTGAGTTATGAGTTTTAACCCTCTTCAGGACCAAGAGCTCCCTTTACTTGGTAGGTGTGTTGGGATATTCTAAGTTGGGAGTTTTAACCCTTTCCCAGACCAAGAGCTCCTTTTGCTTAGTAGGTGTGTTGGGATATTCTAAGTTGTGAGTTTTAACCCTCTCTAGGACTAAGAGCTCTTTTTGCTTAATAGGTGTGATGTTTGTTCGCTTTAATGACTGAAACTGCTCTCGAGGCTATCATTTAAAGCTGCTCTCTAGGCTATCATCTGAAGTTGCTCTTTGGGCTATTGTCTAAAGCCATTCTATAGGCTAAAGCGCCTCTCTAGGCTATTTAAAGGCCATTCTCTCTAGGCTAAAGCCACTCTTTAGGCTATTGGGTAAAGCCACTCTTTAGGTTATTTAGAGGCCATGCTCTCTGGGTCAATGTCTAAAGCTGCTCTTTAAGCTATTAGTTAGAGCTAGTAAGCTTGGAACTAAAGAGAGAGGCAATGCATTATGTAGCGATAAGCTAGTAAGCTTACCCCCTACATTAACTCTTGCTGAAGTGTGGGGTTATTATTGCACTTTATAGGAGTAAAGATTCATTGTTAATGGTTTGCCTAAGGCAAAAGGATGAATACATACATGTGGTGTTTTATATTTTGCCCTTAGGGTCATTATTGTGATTGTTCTTATTGAAGTGTAAGACTTTTTGCCTCTTTTTACAAAAATAAAAGAACTTCACTATTAGTCTCTTGCATTATGCTGAAAGGGTGAATGTTTTACCTATTGATGAGAATCTAGTGTCTGCAGCTTCTTTGTTGTTTTCCACATCTTGGTGATTGCCCCCTAAGATCATAGAGGAAGCTTGATATTTGGTAATTTTGCTAGAAGAGTGATATTAGGACATATGAAGGGCTTTTATACTCACATGAGCATAAACATCCCTAATCTCAAGCTAAAAGATAAGAGATATAATTGTATTTAAAATAATATAAGCATTCATGCTATATGTGTGTATGTGTTTATATGATACAGGTGCTTATGATTAGTTGTTGGTGGAGTGGGTATGCTCCAATGAATGTTGATTTGAAGAACTCTAAAAATAAGTTGGGATGATAAAAGCCAAGGAGATTAGAAGCTCTACTCCTATTACCCGTTTGAGTTGGCTAAAGAGTGACAGGTTTCAGTTACCATTAGGGCTTGCATCAACTTCATTTATATATGAGCAATGGCTTTAATCTAAAGGGATACAAGATTTATGGCTTGTTAAGGATCAAGGTGAATTATTTGTTTGTGGACAAGTTACACCCATATTTCCCTAGGGACCATAAAAAATTTTTGCCCCTTTTTTTGCAACTACTTTCACGATTGTAGGGAAACTTGACACTTGGTGGCTTTTCTCTATAAGAGTGGTATCTACATTGTATCGTACAAAAGAGAGATTTATTGTTAATAGCTTTACATGAGGTAGAAGGATAAATGCATACCTCTTGATGTGCTTACTGTGTTTTGGACTCTAACAATTGCCCTTAGGAATTTAGGTTTTGAGATTTTTGGAATTGTTCTTGTTGACCTGGCATTGTCATTCACTTTGGTAGAAAGTAAAGCATTTGACACTTAGGAAGTTATCCTGCATTGATGAATATTTATTGGTAGTTCAAGGATTAAATGCTCTTACCATTTTGTGAGCATTTGTTAAATGCTTAGTGGTGATCACATTATATTGTGCTCACTTTTGGAAAAATGTTAGTACAAAGAGCACGTGCTTGCAATAAAGCATATGTGAATTTAGGAAATGTTAGTTTGTACCTTAGTTATAGGATATACTTGTCCTTAAAATGAAACTATTTATATGTCTAGAATTTTTAACATGTATGCATGTTATGCATTTTGCAAGTAAGATCAATTATTTGGCTTTATCAATAGATGGGTGGCATCGAGGCAATTTTGAAGAGTAATGGGCAAAGGTTTATTTATTTGACTGACGCTAGAAGTAAACATACTTATAGGGTGTCAAAAGACTAGGTTTTAGCTATTTTAGGATAGGTGTCCAATTTATCACAAGTGTCCAACATTTTTGGTTTGAAAGAGTGTGTAAGGTTCATGGTAGTAAGGAATTAAAAGGGACATTCCTTTATTGATTTTTGATGCCTCCATTCCTTTATAAACCATCAAGTTATTATCTTATCTTCTTTTTCTTTCGCCTTAATTTTTGCCTAATGTGCTCTTAAAGGAGATTTTCACATTAATGGGCTATGCTATAACTTTTTCCCAGTGTGCCCCTAGAATGAGGTTTTCACACTAGTGGGCTGCCTAACTTTTGTCTAAAGTGCCTCCTAAATAAGGTTTTCACACTAGTAGGCTTTTTTTTGAAGGAGTGTAAGGATTTCAAGTGTTGGTATCTGATCTTTGAACGATGAACCTTTTCCAATATAGCCTATTATTACTGAGGATTAATCATGTTGCCATTATTCTGAAGGCTAGTTATACAGAAGAAGCAAGAGTGTTTAGTTCTTAGATTTTATGCTACAAGTTGACCTTATTTTATGAGGTTTGATGACATGCTAAGGTGGGCAACAAAGTAATGAGTCATGGTTTCAAATAAGGCTTTGTTTAAGAAAAAGGTCTTGGTTATTTTACATGATGTGGCTTGCCATTTGGTGACATGTAACATAAAGATAATTACTACAAAGATGCTCAATGCAATTAAACTTGGTTCGATTAATTTTAGAACTTAAACATTTTAGACCTCATTATACTAAGTTCTTATTATCAACTAGCCACTAGAGTTTTCATGGTTGAACATTTTCTCTCTATTCCTCTAACTTTTGCCTAGGGCAATTTAAGGGAATTCATCATATAAAGGATTTTTTATTTTATTATTATTATTATTATTTTTTATTTTTGGAAAATTTCTAGTTGATTAGCAAAATTATTAAACTTCTCATTCTATTGTGATTTACTAAAAAAGAAGCAACCTTGAGGTGATTGAAGAGGTCTTAACTAGATGTTTGCTTGAGTATTTCCCAATTTAAATTCTTTATTTCCATGGGCTAGTACTAGCTTTATTATCAAACCTTTTGATATTTTCTTTTGGTCTATTTTATTTTTAAAATTGATGCCATAATTTTTAAAGGTCCGAGTGAATTTTAAAAATTCTCTAAAGTTTTAGCTAAAATCAACCATTTTCGGGATGCTCAGGTGACATGTGTTACCACCCAAGCACCCCAACCCCACTATAAAAGGGTGTGCCATGTGGACATCCCATTACTTGGCATAGTGACATCTCATTTCCCCTACATTCTTCCTTCGGGATGCTCAGGTGACACGTGTCACCACCCGAGCACCCCAGCCCCACTATAAAAGGGTGTGCCATGTGGACATCCCATTACTTTGCATAGTGACATCTCATTTTCCCTACATTCTTCCTCCTCCATTTCCCTTAGTTGCTGACGCCACTCTCCCTTTCCACCCTCCATTTTTGAATCAATTCAAGCTCCATTCTCACTGTACATGCCACCAAAAATCACTTTAGTAAGGTAGAAAATCTCCCCTTTAGTTTTTGGTCACCATAGATACTCAAGAAAACCAAGAAAATTCATGAAAGCTTAAGTATACATACAAGGGTGGCTGAAAATTCAAGTCTTTGTGTAAGTGGTTTCTTTCAATTTTTATTTTATTTCTAAAGGGATTCTATCATCCTAAGACCACCCATATTCTTAGATTTTCAATTGGAGGCTTGTAGAATTTTGCATGATTTTGTATGTTAGTTTATGGTATACATAGGCTTGGGAAATGATGGTGTGAATCAAGGTAAATAAAGGCTCTTTGGTGTAGGAAAGGCTTCAAAAGTAATATAAGTATGCAAATTTGATTGAATAAAAGCATGTTATATTGAGTTTGCTTGTGAGTTACCATGAATTGGTGTATGGAAGTTGCAGTTTAAATATGTATAGTGTGGGAATTATTGATACAAGCTTAAATTAATGGTGATTATTTATAATTTTGATGATTAGTATGCTAGTTTGGGGAGAAATCTACATGTATGGTCATGAGCTTAAGTTGGCTAAGAGGTGTGAGGTGTGAGGTGTGCCGAGGGGTGAAAGTGATGTGTGTGATATGTGTAGGATGGAAATTGTCATGTATGTTGTGAATTTAGTCTAGTCTAGAGGTGTGGGTATATGTCTTAGCATGTAATTATGTGTAATGCATGGATGTATGTGTAATTAATGGAAAATGGCATGTTGGAATGGTGTATGTAATGGAAAATAGTATGGTTGGTATAGGAATAAGGGTGTATGTGGTGAATTTGATGAGAAAATTCATATATGTGTGTTACAAGTGTGGTCGAGACAAGTGCATAGTGTGTCATGGCATGGCATGCATGATAAGGCATGTGTGTGTATGCTAGAATGATGAAATATGACATGTATGTGTGAAGAATTATGGAAAATGTATGTGTATGATTATGGACAAGCTATGGCCGAGAGGTATGTATACCATTTGGTATGGTAAGTATGGCATGTTATGGTATATAATGTGCATGATTTGCATGATATCATGAACATGTGATGTATGGCATGGAATATGTGAAATCATACATAGAAATGTTGCATGTATTATGACAAAGTAATGTAAACAAAAGGGGTTAAGAAATGGCTTGAAAATGGGCTTAGAAAGCATGACTAAAAATGACCTACAATGTGACTTATAATAACATGAAATAGACACCTTGTGTATTTGATTTTAATGGCAATGTGAGGCCATTTTTGTTACCTTATTAAGGTATATAGAATGAAAGTATTTATGGCCTAGAATGGCATGATAATGTGACTTGAATTGACATGAGAAAATGCCTAGTAAACAGTGGAAAATGATTCATAATAGTGTACTGAAAAAATAGAAATGACCTATAATTGTCCTATAAATTACATATGTGAGAATGGCACCTAATGGGACTTATAATGGACATATAATAGGGCTTGGATTGTAACGTAGAACTAAGTCTAAAATGAACTTATAAATGCCTAAGTAAAATACCTATAATAGCCTTTTTAAAAAAATGAACCTATAAATGTCCTATAATAAAACTAACCTGTAACTGTCCGGCTAAAATTTGACTGTGGAAATTAAATAATAACTATCTATTAATGGGTTGTAAATATTTTGAAATTGGTGATTAGTAATAAAATAAACATAAATAAAAGACTATTGGCCTATTAGTTAGACACCTACTGAATAGGTTAATAGGTTAACTAGGGATTAGCAGCGACTAGATATTTTTTTTATTCATCAGACCAAGCTAGTGCAATAATCAGGATTTATAAGATGGGCCACTGCACTATGTTGTTAATATTATTGTCTATTTATCAGACTAGGACAGTGCAGCGATCGAGGTCCACAAGATGGGCCACTGCACTGTGTTGTGAAAAATGTGACATAATGATACAATAATATTTTATTTATCTATTTATCAGACTAGGCTAGTGCAGCGGCAAGGTCCATAAGATGGGCCACTACACTAAAGTCGGTGTCGAGCTTGAGGTTTAAAATGCAGGGCCACTGCATAGTTTGATTTCCCTCTTGATCTAATGTCTGAAAGTGTAGTCTACCAAGTTAGGCCTACCTAATAAATTAAAAATTTTACGTGATGATAGATAATCATAATACCTAAATTAAGGACAGTTTATAAAGGGTTAAATTTAAATAATTGAATGATCAAACTAAGTAATAAAATGATATTATTTTTGTAACATGTTTAATAAAATAATATTAATTTGCTAAATGGGTTATATGTATTGCATTCATGCATCCATAGCATGTTTGATCATCTGTGTGCTTGCTGTGACATATTTTTATTATTTCAAATTCACCACTAAGTTTCATACTCAATGTACCAATGTTTTAGTGTGCAGGTAACTGTAAGTAGCAGTCCAGCCTCAGGTTTTATGCAGTGCAGCAGTAGAGACATTGAAGGGTATAAGGTTTTGTATTATTTTAATAGTTAGGGTAGTAATATGAAATAAGTAAATAACTTAGATTTATAAAAGAACTATATGGACAAAAATGAGTATTATTTTTGTAAATTCATCATAATAAGGTTATAAAATGGTGGAATAATTAAGTTTAATTGAAAGAGTAAAGAATTAAGAGGGAGTTAAATAGAAAGGTTCATAATAGGATTGAATTAAACCAATATAAGTGGCTTTTCTTTTAGCTAGGTGGAAGCAAACAAAAGAAAAAGAAAATAAAAGAGAAATAGAAGAGAAAAAAGAGAATAAGGCAATGAGATGGCAAGTAAGCAGCTTTTGAAGAGGGGTCTTAGATTTTTAAGGCTTGAACTATGAATTCAAGTATAATTCTTCACTCAATTACAGTAGAACATTAGAGGACAAGTTGGAAATGAGAGTGAAGTCAAATTTTATGGATAGCAAGCAAAAGGGAGTCAATTTTCATTCTCATGCAATGTACTTTTTTATTTTAATGAATTTTAAGCTTAAATTAGGTCGCTTAGGGATTTATTTGAGAGTAAAGTTGGTGTCATTATTATGTAGATGATAGGAAACATCATATAGAATAAGAATTTGTAGGAAAGGAAGTGTAAAGATATTATTAAGGTCGTGACAACTTTGGGTCTCGAATGTTCATAGTTTTATTCAATTTGCTATGTATATTTGTGATGAAAGTTTGAGGAGGCAATTAAAATATCTAGGTGATAAAAATAAAGAGTAGCCAAATTGAGGGTAGAAACCAAAGGAACAAGGGTGGATTTCAGAGGGCATCCATAGCAGCAGTTGATGTCAAGAAAAATCAAGTATATTTTTTTGTAAATTCACTTCCATTTTGAGTGAATGGCCTAAGGAAATTGCACATGATGCTTTTACTTGTTGTATGTGAGATGCTAGTAGAGATTTCATGAAATTAAGGTAGTGTAACTAAGGGCTAGCAAGGTTGAGTTGTTGCTACGAAATTTTGTTTTCTATAGAAGCTCGAACCTACTATTAAAGGATTTCTAAGTTATGTAGAGGCTATGAGATGGTTTTAACTAGTTAGAAGTATTATTCCTAATATGCTAAGGCTAAGAAAAAGGACCTTATGGACATATATTATGGTTTTGTTGTTGCTATAAGTTCAATTGATGTTTGCGTAGTTTAATATGGTTATTGCCATGTATTTGTTACCCTAAAAATGTGAATTGAATTATTCAACATTTATCAATATATGTTGCATGTATATGAGGGATTAAAGGTAGAAGGCATGGAAGTTCTTATTAGTTGTATGCTCTAGAGCGTATGTATGATATGTACATTAAAACATTATTTCTAAATAAAAAGCATCTTTTTTATTATGTGGTACTTTTATAATATTTATAATTATTTGTTATACCTTAAACCATGTTGTAAAGTCTTGGTATATAATCACAATGTAGAGGAAATCATAATGTGATTCTTATTGTATGCAAATGTGATAATACCTAAATTATCCTGGTCATAGTATTAACAAGAAGGGACATTATTAATATGGATAGACAAGCACATGTTATACTTGTTGACTAGGTCAAGCAATATTTTTCACAAGCTGTAAACATGTCAATGCTTAAAGTTAACATGTGAATGCTTACTTGGGAAGCAAGTTCATTGGAGACCCAACATGAGATCTTCACATGGATACTTAATCTAAGTTAGTGAAAGTATCTCACCATATCAGTGGTGCAAGTATCCTTGGACTTAAGACTACTAACTATATTAAGTGTGGAGTGATGTACTTTAACTCTAGTGCTTTTACTTCAAATAAAAAGTATACATAGCTAGGAGATTGGGTACATCATAAAATACTTGAAGATAGGGTAGTGGTAAATAGAGGATTCACCACCTGAGGTTATAGTGGAGAGTTTATCTCATAATTCTAATGTATTTTCTTTATTAGGGAATCTTTGGCCAAAGTAAAATGCAAGTGTGAATGAGATTCATAAGGGCATTTTGGAAATAAAGATAAAACTATCAAAGCCAACATATTCAGTGCTTAATTAGACATAATTAATTGAGCATTAACTTAACACAAATCCATAGTCAAGCTTGAATGAGATAAAGGATAGTGAAAGGATTTTATTGCATGATAACTATATATAGAAGGGTTAAGTCAAACCACTTGACTTTCTAACACCTATGTAGTCTTAATGTATAGCTAGATCCATAGGGTTTTAATTCACCATGTACTGCCAACATGCCTAAAAAACCCATAGGGTCACACACGTAAAGAATTTGAAATGAGAATCAAATTTATCAAATATTTAATGGCATGAGATATCATTGAATATTAGAGAAATAATAAAGAAAATTAAAATTGGGCTTGGAGTCCAATCACATGTATTTGGCCTAGAATTACGGTTAGATACATGGAGCTTTAGAGGCCCTATTAAGGATTTGATTTGGGTCAACCTTTTAAGAGTTAAAAGGGCCTCAAATAAATGGATAAGGTGGTTTTATGGATTTACCACCTAAATTTACATAGGACTTATTAATCTTTTTCCTAAAAAGGGTTCAAAATCAATATCGTATTTATGCCTTTACAATATACCTCTTGTATTCTCCTTATCAATCTCGTTTCATGCAAGCAAGCGAACATATTTAAACCATACATCTTTTTGGGCATTGAAGATAAATTGCAATAATTAAGACATAACAAATAGTAATAAATACAAAATACCATAAATCCATAAAAGGGGCCATTTATTAATCGAAGAATGACCTGAAAATTACTCATAATTCCACAAAAATTGGCAATAAATACCTAACTCCCATCTCTAGGAGATTAGCTTTTATAAAAACACATTCTATGATGACTTTTATTAAGAAAAAAATCAAAACCCTTTTATTAAGAAAACACTAATTAATTAACAGAAAAATCATTGAAGTGAGATTGCATTTGTAAAACAAGATTAAATAAATTACTTATTGCAACTAGAACATAAAAAGGGTATATAAAATAAAAAAAAGAACAACATAATCAAACATGGAAAGAAATTGGTCTTAGCCTCCTATTTATATGTCTGTGCAGACTACTTGCATGCCAAGAATAGGTCCGTGTAGTCATTTATCCCTACCTAAGTGACCAAAACTTGCACAACACAAATAAACGGCTAGAATAACAACATGAGGTCTATAAAGACCTTATAATAGACCAATATCATATGATATCAATATATAAGAATAACATATAAATAATCATAACTACAAGTAGAATGTGCATCACTTATAATCAACATTATTATTAGCAACTATTAAAGCAGTGAATAACTCATATAACATAAATACTATTAAATAGATATAGGTTCGTGCAGACCATAAGCATATTGAAAAGAGGTCTATGTAAACTAATTATGTGATCCATAATACAAATTTTGATGATACAACAATTTAAATGTGCAAAGAATCATATACAGCATTAATCTCCATCTATAATTAGCATGGGGATTACAAAGAATCACCTCACATGTCTAATTAATCCTTAGAGATCCTTGGTTAATAATCAAAGCAATGAAATAATAAAATAAAGGCCTCAAGCTTTCCTATTGTTTAAGCTTCAAACACAAATCAAAGATAGGGTTTCAAAAAAAGAGTATGAACTTAAGTGAGGGCTTTAGGACTTATAGAATCACTTTTATTATAGAGTTTTCTTAGCTTGATTCAATATGTATAATTTAGTTCATTAGAGGGGTTTATATAGGCTTTTGATGAGGGAATCCTATCTAGTAAATAAGAAGTCTCATCAAAATAAGAAGTAGAGTCCAAATAGGAATTCAAAAATTCTAGAAGCTTTTTGAAAATAGGTGCGTGTATACCATAGGCTATGAATAAGGTATGTATGGACCACAAGCTAAGAGGTCAAGTGAGCCATAGGCTTGCAGATAATAACTAACAAATATGTACAAATAAAGGACTTTCTAGTTCATGCAGACTAGGGTTCTAGCTTCTTTAGCTTGTTGTTTGAGCTCATCTCTAATAATCATCATAAGCCCAAAATCTAGGCATCTATAGTTTGCCTCCACTTTGATGAGTGTCATGAAATGTGTGTGTATTAGTTCACATCAAAGTATACATATGAGTAAATAGAGGAATGGTAAAACTTGAATGTTTTTTAAAGATAAGCTGTATCGAATCTACGTACCACTTACCTCCAACTGAAGTTAAAACCCACCCCATTTGAATACACCTTTGCTTTAAAAAATTGAGAATTTAAAAGATAAGGTACACCTAATTTGAATGTAGCTTGCCCCTAAGAGAAGTGAAAACCCATTAAATTTGAATGTGTCCTTGCTTTAAAAAATTGAGAATTTAAAGATACGTTATACTTAATCTAAATGCAACTTGCCCCTAAGTGAAGTGAAAACTCACCAAATTTGAATGAATCTTCGCTTTGAAAAACTGAGAATTTAAAGATAAGCCACACCTAATCTAAATGCAACTAACCTCAAGTGAAATGAAAACCCACCAATTCTAATGAGTCATCACTTTAGAAAATTGAGATAAGATACACCTAATCTAAATGCAACTTGCCCTAAGTGAAGAAAACCCACTAAATCTAAATAAGTCCTCGCTTCAAAAAATTGAGATAGGCTACACTTAATATGAATGCAACTTGAGAATTAAACCAAATAGGGTGATGTAACTAAAAGTCTAAAGTTAGAATGAAATGAATTTAGTGTTATGCATTAAAGATCAAAGGTTGACTGAACTGAATCTGGTGATACATCTAAAAGTTTAAAGGTGGACTAAACTAAATCTGGTGCTATTCCCTGAAGATTAAATATGGATTGAACCAAATCTAGTGATTTATTTGAAAGTTTAAAGGTAGACTGAACAAAATCTATTTCTACACCCTAAAAATCAAAGGTGGACTGAATAAAATCTAGTGATATGTCTAAAAGTTTAAAGGTGGACTGCACCAAATTTGGTGCTACACCTTAAAGATCAAAGGTGAATTGAACCAAATATGGTGATATGTCTGAAAGTTTAAAGGTGGACTGAATCAAATTTGGTGTTATGCCTTAAAGATCAAAGGTGGACTAAATCGAATCTAGTGATATATCTTAAAGATTAAAGGTGGATTAAACCGAATCTAAATCTAGTGCAATATCTCATATATGAACATAAGTTAGTATTATCTTATCATGATAATTTTGTGATATGCACCTTTGCATTTTGGTGTGTTAGAAGGGTCACCTCTAATATGATTTAGACTAAGTGTCTTTGATCAATCTTAAGAATAAAAGGAATGAATATTTCATATGATATAACTCATCTCACTATGTATGCGGTTAATGTATATGGATAATGCATTCCTAAATGAAAATACTAAGTGCATGAATATCACAAGTGTAATGCATGTATGTTGATGTGTGACACCCTTTACAGGATTCCTGAAGAAACCTAATAAGTGGTGCACTTCTAGCTAGGTCATCTATCCTGACTTCTCTTACGGTCATTCATTTAACTTTTACTTATGCTGTACTACTTCACTCTATCTAACTCCAAACTCAGCCTTGTTTATTCTTATGGCCCATTTAAGTCCATGTTATCATGTTTATACAATTACAGAAGGTTTTCAACACATTTAGATATTTCTTAAAAATCTAGCAGCATAACGGCTATTCGGGTCACTATCCCAAAATTTTTTCAACCTGTAAATGCTTTTATAATATTTTTCACATCTCCTGAACCCTTATATTCCATCAGATATCAACCTATCATCATTATCTAATACACACAACAAACACAAGCCTTAGACCACAATCAATAATTCACAAAGAGCCTCTAGCTCATAGATCACATACACAAAGCATTCATACACACAAGGATTAACAATTGATTATTAGAACATAGTTTGCCTATATATATACATAATTACAATCATGTTCACTTTATATACATCATATCCACTTTTCCCCACCTAAGTAGATAGACTGCAAAAATTATACAATGTGTACATTAGCAACCTTCTCAAAATTGATCTTTGAACTCTCTGCACACTTTACAAGGTGATGTCCTTATTCTTGTTATCTACGCACCGAAATAGGTACACTGAGTATAAAATACTTAGCGGTGAATTCAAACATTTAAAACATGTCCAGTAGTTATATCTATGTATCATATTCTTATTTTTTTTTCTTCTAGTTCCGTTATCCAGTTTCAATATAAAGTACTAACATGTAAAATTACCATTTTATGCCTAGGGTGTTTCTATCTGTAAAATAATTAAATTAATCATTACTACTCACATAATTTATGTTTTGGATCATTATTAACCATTTTATGCATAAACTATACCATTTTAAGCCTTTACACATTATCAGTGGAAAATTACTAAAATGCCTCTGTGTCGTATTTCATAGTCATATGTAAATTTTATTAATCTTATTTAATCATTTTAGCTAGCCCATCTCAGGAGACAACCTTGATAGATATTGGATCTAGAGGGAAAATAAACTAGTGCAGTGGTCCTCATTCTGGACTTGCACTGTTGCACCGGCTTGTTCACATTCTAGCACTCAAGATACAGTTACCAAGGAGTTATCTACCTAGCAGACTGATCTGTCCAACAAACTAGTGCAGTGGCCCTCAAGGACCTACACTGCTGCACCGACATCATGTAAATGATCAGTGATAACATGATTGTGTCTGCTCAGCAGACTGGTCTATCTAATAGACTAGTGCAATGGCCCTCAGGGACCTATGCCATTGCACCAATAATATCAAATCTGGCATCACATGGCAAATATAGGAAGTTATCTATGCAATAGACTAGTACAGTGGTCCTAATGGGGACCTACGTCATTGTACCAATCCTCTCTGAAAAGCAGATAATGTAGCAGCTACTAAGGATCCCTAAGTTGACCGATCAACCCATCCAATAGGTGTCTACCTAGTGGGCCATTTAACATCAATTCATATCTATTTCTTTACTGACTAACTTTTTATAATATTTTAAACTCAAGAATAGATAGTTATAATTTTTACTGCACAGTTGGAATTTAGCCTAGTTTGGTATGGCCATAAATAGGTTATACCGAGTGAATTATAAGAATATATATGTAAAGGTTCAAGTACTAATAATTATGATATATTATGATAAATTTAGTTCCATAAGTATTTCACAAATCTAGGCCATTTACTGTCCAGGAGATTTATTGGTTCAGGTAATGGTAATTTAGGACAGTTATAGGTCATTGCGGTTATGTTTTATTAATCTTTTAAAGTCCGTTTTACCTTATTTTTCAGTGTAGTTTTCACCAGTTATGTCATGTATTTATAGGCCTAAAGCCAATTACAACTTAGGCTATAAACAAAGGCCAAAATATAGTTCAAAATGCCATTTCAAAATATCATCCCATACTAGCCATTTTAGGCACATAAATTGAGTACATTGTGCACTCACCAATCATAGCCTTTAAAGGCAGTACCAAGCCACTTTTTACCTTTAATTTCAAATCAATTCCTAAGGTCATGTCTACACCATTTTCAAGTCTTTTTCTCCCTAAATGTCATGCCATTTTAAGGTACACATTAACTAAGTTTACACCAAAGTAACATCATGCCATTTCATGCACTTTAACTTGCCCACATGCCTTACATACCTCTCGACCACTAAAGAATTTATGGTTAAATCATGCATTTAGACATCACTTATAATACACACATGTTAAGTATTACCATGCCAACATTCACATACATATATATACTATATTATGCATACCATGCCACTATACATGTCTTATATGTCTCGGCCATAGTGAAATCACCACACATTCATGCATATATTCCTCTACTTCACATAACATATCACTAATTCATGCATCAAGCACTATATAGGGCCATTAGGGTAAACCATACACATGCACAAAGTTGACATGACCCTCAGCTATACATACCCTCTATACTAGCATGTGTTTTTCCATCAATTTACAAGAAATTTCCTTACATACTAACTCTAAACTCATCAATTCATACCTCAAGCACCCTAATCACACATTAAGCATCATCAACAAACCCTAAACACCATGAATACCTGTTACCCACTACATGTTTAGCATCCATATTGCTTCTTTTCATCAAGCAACCATACAATTCACATATTAATGAACTAAATACCACTATATCTCAAAATATCTACCTTTCTAAGATAGTGTACATGCCTAACTCATCCTTAAACCCAAAGAGAAGCTACTGAAGTTTTAAAGACATGAAGTGAATGATTGAATTCACTTACCTCACACTTTAAAGGAGGAAGAATCCAAACTTTAAGCCTCTAACCTACCACGTCCCTTTCTCCTCCATTTTTTAAGATTTTTTTTTGTTTCAAAACATCTTAAAAGCCATAGAAATCCATTCCCACATATGTTAGGCATCTCACACAACCAATTCTACTAAGAGAAACCTAAGGAAAACTCAAGAAATCATAAAGAAGC
>CANXYI010000559.1:0-10922 GCA_948208565.1 Hura crepitans
CTCCTCCATTTTGGATGATTTTGGTGTCTATGGACTCGTCTATGAACGCTCATCATTTTAGGTGTAACCTTATGCCATAGGTCCCTCTATAGAGAGAGAAATCACACAAGAAAGAGTGAGGGAGAGGTGGGGCAGAAAATGGGTGTGGAGGAGGATAGGAGGAGTGTTTGTGTATGTGAGGAAGGAAGATAAGTTTCTCCCTTTTATACTTTTTTAAAAAATAATTTTTCTTTATTTCAAAAAATTATTATAACTGATAGGAAAGTTGGTTTTCCTCTATTCTTGTCCCCAAAATTCCATAAATCCAAGCCCTAAATCCTTTCAAAATCTTGAGTCCAAATTTTAACAATAACTAGAAAAATTAAAATATTTTATATCCCAAAAATTAGGTAAAAATAGTTCTTGAACTTAGAAAATTCTGATTCTAAAGCCATTAAACTATTCAGAATATTTGAGTATTAGGTTGTAATATTTTTGGGTTATTTTGAGCAATTTTTAATTTATTTTACAGTTCAGCTTTACCTATGGTATTATTCACAAGACATTGCTATAAAATCTTAATTAGTGTTTTTAACCATCCGAATGACTTCAGAATGGCTTTAAACTTTGCCTAAATTCTCTTGTAATTAATACTTCTCTTTGGTACTATTAGTGCGACTCGAGTCTCGTGATGCACTATTCATCTTGAAAAGTACTATTCATGAGAGTCGAGATTTTCAAGTCGTTACACTTTAATATATGGCCGGTATAGCGATAAGGGTCTTAGAGAGCCATTGTACTAGTCTGTTAGACATACCAGTCTATTAGGCAAACCACATCTCATTATCTACACTTTGGGTGCTATAACTTAATTTGGCCGATGTAGTGGTCGAGGTCCAAAATGTAGACAACTGTACTATTTTATTCCCTCTAGATCTAGTGTCTATAAGTGTTGTCTTTCTAGTCAGGCTAGCTAAAATAAATTAAACAAGAACAATATAATTTACAGGTGACATTAAAATATAATACAGGGGCATTTTGGTAATTTTACATGGGCAATATTTATTTGCTTAATTATTAATTATTATGCATGCAATTGTTAATAATGATCATAAAACTATAATTTACATGAGTTAAACTAATTAACTAAATAATTTACGAATAAAAACACCTAAAGGGGGTAATTTGGTAATTTTGCATGTTAGTACTCTAAGTTGTACCTTAAAATTGGAATAAGATAAGAATATGAGTATATATGAATAAATAAATTACTAGACATGTTTTAAATGCTTGAATTCACCAATGAGTATATTATATACTTAGTATACCAATTTTAGTACGAAGGTGACTAGAACAAGGAAGTAGCCTCATAAAGTGTGCAGCGAAGTTTAGAGGTTATTCATCAGAAGGTGGATAATGTACATTTTGTATAGTTTTGCACTCTATGTACTTAAGTTGGAAATATGTGTTATGTGTATAAGGGATTATAGACTATGCTATAATAAACTAGCTAATAATCTTTTTGAATATGTATAACATGTGTTTATATGAGCTGAGGCTCCAATTTGTGTTTTTCTTGATTGTAGCCTGAGGCCTGTGTTGCTATTTGATAGAAGGAGATGTTAGGTTGATGCCTGGGGGGCTAGAAGGGTCCAAGAGATGTGAGAATAATTTATAGAAGTGTTTTACAGGTTGAAATTTTTGGGATAGTGACTCGAGCAATTGTTATGCTGTCATATTTTAGGAAAAATCTAACTGACTTGAAATTGTTTCGTATTAGCATGAACCTAAATGGACTATAGGAATAGACCGAACTAAATTTGGAGTCAGATAGAATTAAACGGTATAGAATAAGTAAAAGTTAAATGAATGACCATGGGAGAAATTTAAAGATGGGTAACCTAGCGGGAAGTGCACTACTTATTAGGTTTCTTAAGGAATCTAGGAAGGGGTGTTACACATAATCCATGTGAGAAAAATAAAGTTTTTACAATATTATAGCTTTAGTTATAAAAATAGCAAAAGTTATAGATTGGGCCCAATCCCTCTAGAATCACAAGAGCACATTACTAATATTACATTTACATCATTAAACTATTACAAAATGACAAAAAATACCCATATAGGGGCTATCTTCAAAATTCTCCTATGGTGCAGAAGCTCTGTCTCTAATATGTTGCTCTATTACCTACGCATCACAAATAGGCAATATGTTAAGGTTTCACTTAGTGGTGTAATTACTTTAACTAGGTATAGCAATTTAAGCATACATTTATGCAATATATGTCGAGTGAGTAATTACAAACCATACATATGCACACATTATGATAACAACATAATTATGCAATTTGAACACCTAAATGCCTTTAATAACCCAAAAACTACATTATATCTGTAATCACAACTGAATCATTATTAACATAATTAAAACTAACCATTATAGATGAAGTGTTCATATATTGGTCATAAACATACACATGCTTCATTTTACATGGTAACGAGCATAAAAACATGCATTTTGATCCATTACCATACATACGCATCATTTCCACATATTCGGGTTCTAAGACCCTATATGTTTTAAACTGTCAATATTATGGGTATAAAACTCCTCATTTATCACATACATTATATAAATGGGTTTAACCCGACATTATACCGAAAATATAAATGTCACGCATAATGCATCATTTAAAAATACACTTCATATTATTTTATGCTTTAATCAGGAAAAAACCACATTTATCCTTTTTATTATATTTATTTTGTTTAAATTATGCCCACACTAAAGAGATAACTATCCAAGGCTAGAAAGCAAATAACGAGCTACTTGAAGGTGCTTAAATAGTGTACCCGAAGGCATTGGTATTTGTAGATACAAAACATATCAACCCGAAGCCTCACACATATGTAGCACTAAACAAGCCCAAAAACCTATGTCCATTGACACAAAAATGCATATGACCTATAGGCCTACTACCCGAAGGTAAACATTATACCTGCTAATCCTAGTTGACTTGTCAACCTATCCATACTAAGTTTTCTAACTATATAGGCATCATTAAAATGGTCGATTATCTAAATTTTAATAATTTTAATGCATAACATAATTATTGTCATCTCACAAATATACATATCTCAATAGCTATTTCACACCATAGTGAGGCCTAAACATTCATGCTAAGCAACATGTTTTAACTAAAACATAACATTGCCAAAATAGGCTTACATAAGCTTAAAACACTGAGTAGCCATATAGCCTAGGTGTAAAATTAGAAAACTCATCCGGCATCAAAAATATACATCTTACCATTTCTTTCATCATTAACATGCATTAAAGTGTCTAATGCATCAAAGTTAAGCACAACAATCACGTATTGCATTATTTGCCATTTCACATAATATCGATATTTTAGCAATAAATATGTATTACATGGCTATATTCATAGTCATAACCCCTAAAATATAGAAGATGACATTTGGTCATCATAAAGCATGCACATATTATACACATCATAAGTGCACATCCGGAAAGGCATTTAAGCATAAAACATCATTTTCAAGTCATTCATGTACACAAATCACAATTATACAAATAATGCTCACAAACATGAAATTTAGACTTTTAATGTATAAAGCTACAAAATCACATGCATAACTCACTTTTAATACCATTCAACATGTATGGATGCTTAAATCACATCCTGTGACACAAATTCATCATATACAATTATATATGTATTAACATGGCTTAATGACTCATTATGGCCATAAGGCTACATATACGTGCATATAAACATATATTGACCGTTTGACCACTTATTACCACCATTAACATCTCATTCATGGCATATAAATACACATAATATCTTCCTTTAATGATACACACACCTATGCACGTTGATTGCAATTTATATTAATTAATGCATAAAACTCACATAATGCGTTCATTAATTAATATCACTATAAGAATGTATCATTCATGCATAATTAATACTAAACCATCACATTACATGCACTCATCATTCATTTATGTCATACATACTTAATTATCCATTTAATTCTCATTATACCATTAAATGCCCATTTATGCCAAAATGTGCATGATAGGTTCATATATATTTTAACTTGATTAATGTGATTACGCATACCAAAATAGATTGTACGAGATGCTTGAAGCTAGCCCAAGCCTTCTCTTTGCCTTAGAAGGCTCGGGTCAATGCCTGACCTACGAATACAAAAGGGTACAAAAATAAAAAAATTAATATAAAATAATATACAAGTCAAAAAAAATATTCCAACCTTAGATATGAGCTTTACAACACCCTAGGAACCCATGAAAAATAAAATTAGTGGAAAAAGAATAACTCGAGTGTCAAGAGGTTACTATTCACCTCGAAAGACTTCTCAAATTTTCTCTTAAAATACTCTGTCATTCCTAGTGATTTTGGTGTCCATAGACTCATCTTAGGATGCTCTTTGATTTAGGTATAAGCTTATGGAGTGGGTTGCTTCATGGAGGAAGAAAAAGTAAGGAAAGGGAGAGAGGAGAGGTGGATGGCTTTTTGTGGAGGAGAGGGGGTAGAGTGTGTGTTATGGTGTGTATAGAAAGAAATAAAACTTTCCCGTGTATATACTTTTTCGTAAATAATTTTTCCTTCCTTTAAAATATTATTATAACTGATAAGAATATTGGTTTTCTCTCATTTCTATCCCCAAAATTCCATCAATCTAAGCCTTAAATCCTCCCAAAATCTCGAGCCCAAACTATAACAATAACCCTAAAAATTAATGCATTTTATATCCCAAAAAATTTAGTAAAAATACTTTCTGATATCAAAAAATTCCAATTCTAAAGCCAACAGACTATTTGAAATATTTGAGTATCAGGTCGTAACATTTTTTAGGTTATTTTGAGCAATTTTTATTTTATTTACAGTTTAGCTTTGCCTATGGAACTATTCATAGGACATTATTGTAAAATCTTAATTAGTGTTTTTAACTATCGAAATGACTTCGGAATGGCTTCAAACTTTATCCAAAATTCTCTCATAATTAATACTACATGTCAGTACATTTAGTGTGACTCGAGTTTTAAGAAGTACTATTCATGAGAGTCGGGATTTTCTAGTCATTACATTTCTTCTCCTCTTAGAAAAGATGTCATCCTTGACATACCTGATTCAAAGATATATGGAAATTGTTCCTGCATCTATGCTTCACTTTCCCAAGTTACTTCTTCCATGTTGTGATGTTGTCGTAACACTTTCACCAATAGCACAGTCTTGTTTCGCAATTCCTTAACCTCTCTAGCTAGAATACCAATAGGTTCTTCTTCATATGACAAGTCTAGTTAAATCTCCACTTCCTCGGCTATCAACACATGCAAAGGATCTGATTTATATCTTCTCAGCATTAAAATATGAAACATATCATGAATCTATTGCAACTTTGGAGGTAAAGCCAGTCTATAGGGCAATGGACTCACACATTCTATGATCTCGTATGGTCCAATGAACCTCAGGCTCAACTTCCCTTTCTTACCAAACTTCAACACCTTTTTCCATAGAGATACTTTGAGAAAAACTTTATCACTAACTTCATACTCAATATCTCTTCTTTTTAAATCCACATAGGATTTCTACCTATCTGAAGTAACCTTTAACCTCACTTTGATGATCTTTACCTTCTCTTTAACATCCTTGACCAAAGTCAATCCCATGAGCTTGTGCCCACTCAATTCTCTCTAACAGAATGGAGTCCTACATCGTCTACTATATAATGCCTTATAAGGAGCAATACCAAGGCTAGCCTAGTAACTGTTGTTGTAGGTGAGTTTCGCCAATGACAAAAATCTATCACAACTACTTTTAAGCTCTATGGCACATGCTCGAAGCATATCCTCAAGAATCTAAATGCTTCTCTTTGATTGACCATTCATCTAAGGATGAAAAGCCATGCTAAAATTGACTCTAGTCCCCAAAGCTTTATGGAGCTTCATCCAAAATCTTGATGTAAAATGGGGATCTCTATCTAAAATTGTAGAAGAAGGTGCTCCATGAAGCCTAACTATCTCATTTACATATAGGTCAGCTAAATTCTGTAAGGAATAATCCTTCCTTACTGGAATAAAGTGAGTTGAATTAGTTAATCTATCAACCACCACCCAAATAGAATCATGCTTTTCATGGTTATTGGTAATCCAATCACAAAATCCATAGTGACTCAATCCTATTTCCATTCTAGAATTGCTATGGGATGTAGCAAATAGAAGAAACTTGATGCTTGGCCTTCACTTGCTAATAAGTGAGACATCTTATTATATAATCAGCTATGTCTCTGTTCATGCCTAGCCACCAATATAACATCTTCAGATCTTGGTACATCTTAGTATTGCCAAGATACATAACATATAGTGTATTATGTTCTTCTTACAAAATTTGCTATCTCAAATCCTCCTTTTTTGGCAGATAAAACTGGTCGTGATAATATAAATAACTATCTTCCTTAACCACAAACTCAATAGACTTCCCCTTTTAGATCATACTTATGATACTCTAAAGCTTATGATAATCTTTTTTGTGATTCTTTCACCACTTGTTTCAAACTTGGCTTGACTTGCAACTCATCTAACAAACCACCGTCATCTTGTATCACCCTTAAAGCTAACATAAGCTTTCTACTTTAGGCATCCATAACCAAATTAGCTTTCCCAGTATGGTAATTAATAAGGCAATCATAGTTCTTGATCAATTCTATCCATCTTCTTTGTCTCAAGTTTAAACTCTTTTTATGTCGATAGATACTTCAGACTCTTATGATCAGTGAAGACATAGCACTTTTACCTATAGAGATAATGCCTCTATATCTTTAAAGTAAACATAATAGCTATGAGCTCTAATTCATGTGTCGGATAGTTTTTCTCATAAGGTTTTAATTTCCATGAGGCATAGGTAATAACTTTCCTATCCTGCATGAGTACACATCCCAACCCATTTAGTGAGGCATCACTGTATATGGTGAACTCTTTTCCTGACACTAGCTAAACTAAAATTGGAGCCTTTATTAACAAATTCTTGAGCTTATGAAAACTCTCTTGACATCTATTATCCTACTTAAACTTCACATCCTTCCTCAGAAAGACGTGTCATAGGGCTGCTATCAAGGAAAACCCTTTGAAAAACCTTTTGTAATATCCAACCAAACCCAAGAAACTTTTGATCTCAGTTGTATTCCTAGGTGGTTTCCACTCCATCACAACGTGAATCTTGCTATGATCAACCCTTATGCCTTTTACTGATGCTAACCCCAAAAATGATACTTCTTCTAGCCAAAACTCACACTTGCTGAGCTTAGCATAGAGCTTCTCATCCCTCAAGATCTTTAAAATTGTCTATAGATACTTCTCATGCTCTTCACAATTCTTAGAATACACAAGGATGTCATCGATAAAGACTACCATAAATTGATCTAGAAATGGCCTGATGATGTAGTTCATAAGATCTATTAATGTAGCCAGTGTATTAGTTTGCTTGAAAGGCATCACTAGGACCTCATAGTGACTATATCTAGTCCTAAAAGCCATCTTATGTATGTCTGCCTCTTTTACCCTTAATTGATAATACCCAGATCTGAGATCAATCTTAGAGAAGACACCTGCCCCTCTAAGTTGATAAAAATGATCATCGATCTATGGTAAAGGATACTTGTTCTTGATGGTGACTTTGTTCAATTGCCTGTAATCCACACAAAGTCTTAAGGAGCCATCCTTCTTTTTGACAAACAAAACTAATGCTCACCATGGTGAAACACTCAATCTAATGAACCCTTTGTTAAGAAGCTCTTGCAACTGTATCTTTAACTCCTTCAGTTTTGTAGGAGCCATCCTGTACGGAGCTATGGAAATTGGCATTGTGCCTAGCATCAACTAAATACCAAACTCTAACTCTTATTTTAGTGGCAAACTAGGTAACTTATTTGGGAAAACATCTTAAAACTCAGCCATAACAGGAATATGACTTGCTTTTGATACTTCCCTTTTAGTGTCAACCACATATGCAAGGTAAGCTTGACAACCCTTTTGTACTATCCTTCTAGCCATAACTACTTATACTATATTAGCCATGTAATATGATCTTTCACCAATCACCATCACTTTCGATCCATCATAAGCTTGTAACATGATCCTCTTCTTCTTACAATCTACTATGGCATGATAATTGGACAACTAGTCTATGCCGAAGATAAGATTGAACTCATTGAATGATAATTCAATGAGGTCCACTAAGAAAACATGTACTTGTACCAACAAAGGATAGTCTCTAAACACTTTATTCACAATGATATGTTATCCAATGGGATTGCTAACTGTTATATCAAAAATAAGGTCATCTGACACTAAACCATAACTTTTTAACCTATGTTGTGTAGATATAAGAATGTGTGGACCTTGGGGCTATTAGTGCTAAAGTAGGTAAATCAAAGATATGGAATGGACCCACTATAACATTTATGGTATTAGCCTTATCTCTAGCTCAAATGGCATACTACTTAGCTAGAGCTCTACTCTCTGACTTGTCTTTCTCAATAGCCCCAGCTCTGCTCCTAGCATCTCTCTTGTCCTACATCTACGAAGGATTATATGGTCTCATTAGGCAATCTTTATACTCTTTGGAGCCATAACCCCATCATACTCTTATCATGGTCTTCTAACAAACACTACGACATTTTTTTATGACAAGTTTAACAATCTGGAATCAAAACACTACCAATAGTAGATCTAAGAGCACTTGAGATCTTATTTTGTGCTCTAGAACCCTATCTTAATCTATGAGGTTGATCTAACTTCTTATCCTGATGATGCCTAGAATGACCCCCTTTCGATCTCTTATCAACTGTATAACAAGAACTGCCATGCCCTTAGCCAAAAGACCTTTTCTTGAAGCCATCTCTCTTCTATTTCAACTGATTCACCATTTTAGTGTTATGACAAGCTACTATCAATGTTGAAAAGTCCCTAATCTGCATCGGTGTAACCTATTGCATAACATCTAGATTCAGCCCTTTCTCAAACTTCTTGCAGTGGTTTTCTTCTGTAGCACCATTGCCTTAACATATATGCTTAAGCGAGCAAACTCTTTCTCATACTCAGATATGGACCTATGCTTCTACCTTAGATCCATAAACTCTTGATACTTCTGATCTAGGCAATACTCAATTATATACTTTTTCTTGAATTCTTTAAGAAAGAACTCCCAAGATAGATCACCAACCACCTTATGCACTATAGTGGCCTCCCACCACTTCAAAGCTTCCTTTGACAACATAGAAGTAATGCATTCAGTGTACTCCTCTTAAAGACACTTTAACTGATGCATAATCCTAAGCATTTGATCTAACCAATACTCAACTCTACTTGACTCATCCAAGTCTTTACCCTTGAAGTACTGAGCCCCGTTCTTTAGTAACCACTCCATGTATGTCTTCTCAAAAGCCTACTACTCTTGAGGTACTAGAGATGGAGTTGTGTGTACCATAGCAACTGTAGTAGCAGCAGTCGTAGAAGTCATAGTAGCCGCTATTGCATGTCTGATTGACTCTAACATAGTCTCTAGCCAAGCCGATTGATCTTGCTATCTAAGTGAAGTATGTCCCATATCACTGGACATCACACACTCTGGCTATACCCCTCTTTATGCCATAATCGTAAGACCATGGCTCTCTACTTATTCCTCTTTGCTTCAGATCATACTATAGCAACTATAATTATAATAGCTATAGCAGCTGCAGTAGCTACCATTACCTGCTTGATGGACTCTAACATAGTCTCTAGCCAAGCCAATTGACCCTATTATCTAGGTGTAGAATGTCCCACATCACTAAAGGTCATAAGCTTTAGATGTGTCCCTCCTTGTGCTACAATCATAGGAGCACAGCTCTCTACTTCTTCCTCCTTACTTCGAGTCATACTACGGCTCATCTCCGTGTTTGTAGATAATAGGAACAAATTAAAAGCCTCATACGTAATAGTATTATGATGTAAATATACTACAGTGCTCTTATATAACCTATAGGTATAGAGGAAAACCTAAACTAGATCTCTGATAACATAAGTGTAGCACCCTCTACTAGTCCATAAATCGAACTCGAATAGGGAGTGCCACCGCATACCGATATCTGCTTTCGCTACCCATAAAACTAATTTAATTTAAAACTTTTATGAAATAAATAGTTCCTTAACTTATAGAGTTGTAAAAACATTAAGATTCATTTTGGCATGCATATCGAGGTCAACATAAAGGTCATCGTGTCAAAAATTTGACAACATAACTGCTATACTGGTACACTTTTTCACATTTTTACCTGCTTAAAAACACTTCTAAAACATCAATAAACTCATTGCCAACTCTAATGTATCCTTCTAACCCTTCAAATCACATCACAAACATAATGAGCCTCAAGCTCTCCACAATCAACAAACTCACATGCATTATCATCAATCAATATGCAAACATGCGAAAAGTAGAAAAACAAAGTTAATAGTTAAAATATTTAAGTACAAAAACTCCGCTGCAAAATGAGATTAGACTAAATCCCTTCGGGATCACAAGAGCACACTAACTATTAAACAATACATTTATATCACAACTATTATTATAAAAAAGTACAAAAATACCCACGTACGGGTTATCTTCATGTCTCCTGCTATGTAGAAGCTTTAGCTCTAATATGCTGCCTTGTTACCTACGTATCGCGAATATGTAATATGCTAAGCTTTCGCTTAGTGGTGTAATCACTTTAACCAAGTACAGCTACATAAGCAAACATTTATGCAATATGTGCCAAGTGAGATATATCAATACCATGCATATACACACATTATGATAACAACATAATTATCCAATATAAACTCTTAATTGCCTTTAGTAACCTAGAAACTACAT
>CANXYI010000579.1:0-11243 GCA_948208565.1 Hura crepitans
ATTAAAGGTATAGGAGTTTGATATGGAGAAGATAGCTTTTAGAATGAGATATGGCCACTGTGAGTTTTTGCTAATGCCATTTAGGCTTACCGATCCTCCTATAGCATTTATAGATTTGATGAATAGAATTTTTAGATAGTACCTACATTAGCCCATGGTTATCTTTATTGATGATATCTTGGTGTATTCCAAGAATAGAGGCGAGCATGAATAGCACCTAAAAATAGTGTTACAAATTCTGAGAGAAAAAAAGCTATATGCCAAACATAGAAAGTATGAGTTTTGATTTAGTAAGGTATCTTTTCTTAGACATAATTTTTATATAAGGGATTTCGGTTGATCCTAGCAAGATATAAGCAATTATGTAGTGGATGCCACTTAGGAATACTATATTGATTTGGAGTTTTCTTAGCTTAGCTTGTTAATATAGATGGTTTGTTAAGGGTTTTTCACTAATAGCTGCACCTATAACACATTTAGAGTGAAAGGATGTTAAATTTGTTTGGGATGAAAAATGTTAGGAAAGTTTTGATAAACTTAATGCAATGTTAATAGAAGCACCTATTACAAATCAGCCAGCTTATGGAAAAGATTTTAAAATCTATAGTGATGCTTCACATAATGGGTTAGGGTGTGTTTCAATGCAAGAAGGCAAGGTAGTTGTATATGCCTCTAGACAATTGAGGCTTCATGAGAAGAACTATCTTACTCATAACCTAGAGCTTGTAGCAATAGTACTTACATTGAAAATCTAGAGACTCTATCCGTATGTAGAGAAGTGTTACATATTTATAAAATATAAGAGCCTAAAATATTTACCTACACAAAAATAACTGAATTTGAGAAAGAGGCGATGGATGGAGCTGATAAAATATTATGATTATATAATTGATTACAATCTTGGCAAAGACAATACAGTGGCAGATGTTTTGAGCAGAAAGTTTTTGGCAACTATGAAAGTTATGAATGTTAGATTTCAAATTATGTCTGATGGTGCTTTATTGGTGAAGACACATGTTAAGCCAAGTTTATTGCAACAAATTAAAGATAGACAGAAGGATAATCATAGGTTGATAAGTGTGATAAATGCAATTTAAAAGGGAAGGGTTACTAAGTATTAGTTGAAGAATGATGAATGTTTGTATTACCATGATAGAATTTGTGTTTTGGATTATGAAAAATTAAAGAAATAGATTTTCGAGGAGGCTCACAATGTTCCTTATACTATACATTCGAGTGGCACAAAAATGTACCAAGATTTAAAGTTATTATATTAGTGGCCTGCCATGAAGAGAGATGTATCAGAATATGTGACTAGATGCCTCATTGGTTAATAGGTGAAGGTAGAACATCAAGTTTCTTCTGGTTTGCTACATACTATAGCAGTTCCAGAATGGAAATAGGATAAGTCACTATGAACTTTGTAGCTAACTTACCTATGACAAGAAACAAGCATGATTTAGTTTGGGTTGTGAAGAATAGATTATTCCATGGAGAAGCTTGTAGAATTATATATTGATGGAGTTGTAAGGTTGCATGGAGTGCTATCCTTTATTATATCTAATTGAGACCTACGTTTCACTTTAATATTTTAGGGGAAACTTCACAATGCCAAGTGTACTCAATTAAGTTTTAGTATGGCATTTCATCCATAAATAGATAGATAGTCATAAAGAGTTAATCTAGTGCTTGAGGACATGCTAAGGAGTTATGTAATTGAATTCAAGGGTAGTTGGGATCACTATCTATCGTTAGCAGAGTTTGCTTAAAATAACAGCCATCAAGCAAGTTTGGGAATGGCTCCTTATGAGGCACTATATAAGAAGAAGTGCATAACACTTTTGTATTAGCATGAACTCAGTGAAACTAAGCTTATGGGACTAGATTTAATCAGAGATAGATTACAAGCAGCTTCTAACAAATGGAAGTCATATGCTAATCTTTGGCGAAGAGATATTGAATTTAAAGTGAGAGATAAAGTATTTTTGAATGTGTCACCATGGAAAAAGGTTCTATGCTTTGGCTAGATAGGAAAATTATGTTTGAGGTTTATTGAAGTCCCACTAGTAAAAGTTGCTTAGAAGCATCACAACATGGAAGAAGCAACTTGGGAGTTAGATGCTTAGATGTGTGAGTAATATCTATATCTATTTAAACCAAGTAATATCGAGGACAACATTTATTTTAAGAGGGGAAGTCATGTCATAACCTAAAAATTTTCTGATTTAATGTATAGTAATTTTTCTTGATGAATAGTACTCTTAAGGTTCGGGATTATTGAATGAAAGTATTTGTCTTAAATAATTTTTTTCAAAGTTTGAAATTAATCAGAGGTAATTTGATTGTTTAAAAATGCTAAGAAATATTTTTCAATAGTGTCTTATGAATAGTGACCAAGGCAAAGCTAAACCAAAAATAATTTTCAAAGTTACTGAAAAAATTATGAACACTTGACGACATGATACTAAAAAATTCCCCCAAGTCTAATAGAACTAGAATCAAAATTTTCTAAGGTTAGAAAGTATTTTTTAAATTTGGGAAGCTTAAAATTGACATTTTAATTCGATTTTATCCAATTTTTGAACCCTAATTTTTACAGCATTTAGAGACCTAATTTTTCTTATTTCTAGTATTAGAATGATAGAGATAGGACTTAAAATAATGAAGCAATGAATTTTTTCATGAATAAAAAATTATTTATTTTTTACCTATAAATGTCATTGTAACTTTGACTTATTTTGGTCAAAGTTACATATTTCTTCTCTCCCAACAAAATAATTAAAGTAAGTAAGTTTAAAAAGGTTTTATATTATATATTAGGTGATATTTTAGAGAAAAATGAATAGTTTTTCATGTTTTTAGGTTGAGGAGGTAATACCCATTTTTTGATTTTTATCAAGTTAAGTAAATGCTTGAGAGTAGGAAAATATGGTCATTTAAATTTCTTAGGTATCATATGAATTTTTATGATTTTTCTAAAATTAAATCTATAATGTGCAATTACCGAAAAGGAGCATGAGCACGATAAGGGCAAGGTGATGGTTTAAATGATCCTTGTAGGGTATGTTGAGCATGCTAGGTATGTGTAATTGATCTAATTAGTGCATTTATTAATTTTCCTAACTTAAGCATTTAGTATGTAAATATATATATTTAGATGTAAGTGAGAATTTATTTTTTATATTGATAATTGGCATGATATTAATAATCATAGGACAAAATATGTTATGAATAAAAAATGAGTGAGGAAAGAATTGGTAATTAATGTGTATGAATGGCTAAAACACTATTTGATTATGTAAATGGCTATATGTCATGTAATATACCTAAATTGACATGATTTGGTGAGTTGTAAATAATTTAGTATATATGATTGTTTAGGTGATGAATAAATCTTAATATTTTCATGTATGAGATAATTAGAATATGAACATATTCTTTGTACATAGAATGTATATATTTGAGAATCATCTAAGTTGTATGTTATATTATGAAATTATTAGTATGAAGTGAGGAAGTAAATATATGATAGGCCTATTATGTTATAAAAACATAAAAGGGTGCTTATTTTGTTAGTGGATAAAATGGCCTAATTGCTTAAAGTGGATGTATATGCCTTCTTAAATGAGCATGGAATGTATGATGCTAAAACGTGCATGAAAGCATAATAAGGAAATACGAGGCTTATGTATATATATGACTAAGGCATATGATGTTGTACTTAAATGCCAAAATAAAAAACAAGAGATAATATTCTTGATTTTATCAAATTGATATAATATTAGTATCAAAATGAATTATTTAAATTTAAATAATGATATAAAAAATTATTAAACAATAAGAATAACCCGTATGAGTAACAACCTAGAGATGGATATGTTGAGCAGTCAACTAGGGATAACTAGCAATTGCTAGGCATTTTGTTGTTGATTTTGGTTATGGCTCTACTCATAGTCTGACCCTAAACCAATATTTGATTGTATTAGATTTCTACATAGGTGCAGTTGTTGTTCAAGTCCTACAAAGCTGCTACACAAGTCTACGCTGGTGTAGCAGCTGTTTATGTCCAAAATAAGGGCCATTACATATAATAATCCTGATATCCATATTTTTTATGCTCTCATAAAAATTGGGTAGTATAAAAATAATCATACACATTAAATTATTATAAAATGGAGAAATTATACACTACATAATTTTAACTATGTAAATAATGATTTATGTTGATAATAAAATAATATTATTTATTATGCTTGATAAATGATATATCAATTTACATTGAGAGTGACATATATTTACATGCATTAGTTATGAACAATAAGTGGTATATATACATAATAATAAATGTTGGTATGTCATGATGTTATTGAACATGTAAATGTTTTATCTTAAAAAAATGTGTATATATGTACATGGCATTATTCATTATATAAGCATGTTTCTTAAAATGATGTTGATAATAATATACAATTTGTTTGAATAAATATGCTTATATGATTTCACACAATAATTATTTTAATTTCAGTACTAAGCAACACACTTAGCACATCATTTTGTTTGTGATGAATAGTTAAGAATAATTGAGATGTGCCTCAAAATATTCATAGAAGCAAAGAAAAGGCTTCAATTTTGGTAAATTTTAGAGATGTATCAGATTCATGTAGTGTATAGACTTTAGGATGTACTCTTATGTTAGTTATGTATGATTTGGGCTTGAGCCAAAATATGTATTCAATTATAGTTTTTGATTATAGGTCTATAATTATAAATTTAAATACACTTTTAAATTAAGTTATTCTTGCTTGATGTCTCTTATAGAGGTTGAGACTATGTTGTTGAATTCGATGAGTTAGAGTGATCAAATGGATCACAAAGAGGTAGGAATGTTTGTAATTGATTATAGATGTGTTTTTCATAGGTTTAAAATATTTTGATAGTGCCCAGTATAGCCGTTATGCTGTTAAAATTTTGGCATAAGGATTCCGAATTTTTAGACTTGTAATTTAAGGTTAAAAAGTTTTAAACATGTTAATATTGCTATATACATAATAAACCAATATTTGTTGTATAAAGAAAAGTATAATTATAATAAATAGTAAAGGATTTTATGATAAGTGCATATAGCATCTAATGTGTCGCACACCTTAGTCATGTCAGGTGATCAGACTAAGTAAGGAGTGGTACACTTTAGGCGTAGTCTTAGGCCAGGTTTGTGTTAGTCTATATAGGTGTAGGCTTGGACTTATCTGAGTAGACCATAGGCCTTAGGCTTGTAGAGTCTAAATAGGTTGATATGAACCTAATGGCATTATGTCTAGGTGGACCTATGCTGTGCAAGTTCGTGTAGACTAGGTTTCCAAGTGGCTTGTCTTGTTGCTTTGAGCCATCTCTATTTATCATCATAAGCTTAAAAGGGTAGGGTATCTATAGCTGTTTGTGGATATTTACATGCAAAAGTTTTTTTATAACTGTGATATTGAGATGATTAAGTTGTTGTGGATGGTTAGGAGGACTAATTTTTGTTAAGAATATGATGGATGAATTAGAGAAGTGTTGTTTTCATATGTAGGCTACTATTCATTTTGGGATAGTGTCTTGGTATAGCTATTTTGCTACCAAATTTTCGACATGAGTACTCCCAAAATGAATGTAGCATATTAAAATAGATTTTTAATTATTAAGAATCCAATTTTAAGACTTAAATTTTAAAGCAAACATCATTTTGAAAAGGATTTAATTTATTTAAATTTTTATTTAAAGAGATATAAGTTAAGTAAGTTTGGTAACACATTCGTGTGCATATTCCTTATTCGGGTTCAACAACCAAATCAGGTAAAGGGCATAATATTTGGTGGTGTTAGAGCTCCATTTTAGGCATTCTTCAATGTTTAAGGGTTGTGTATAAGAGCCATTAGTTTAGAACTTACATCTAATGATAATATGGTATTAAGGCTTATAATTTGTTCTTTTACTTACAGTTTACAACATGTTCGAATATGCCTCATAGCAGGGAAAAGGTTAAGAACCATGATCTAACAAAGGTTGCATAAGGAGTTACCAGAGCTATGTCTATCTTTATAAGTGATGCTAGGCAAGCATCCTTAGTAGCATATGTACCACTAGCATTTCTGAGAGAGATGTTAGACCTGTTGAAATAGGCTACAGAGGTTGCACATCTATCACCTATACCAATTTAGTCGAACCTCTAGTACCACAGGCTTTTTAGATGACTTATCATAGGAGGATTAAGATGATGGGGGCTAAAGATTTTAAAGGTAGAGATATTGCAGACGTTAGTGCAACAGATTACTGGTTGGATAGAACCACCAGAATTATATAGCAACTCAAGTGCACAGTGGAAGAGAAAGTTATCTACACCACTTCTTTATTGCAAGAGAAAGCTTTTAAGTGGTGGAAAGGTTTGACAGAACATAAGAATGAGCCTGACTTGACATAGGATTACTTCTTAGAGGAGTTCTAAAAGAATTATATATTTGAGTAGTACTTGGATGCTAAAAGATAGGAATTTATGGACTATAAGCATAGACAAGAGTTAATACTTGAGTATAAGAAGGACTTTGCCATGTTAAGTAGATATGTTAACGACATGGTTTAGTCAAAAGTGGAAAGATGAAAAATATTTGAGAAAGGGCTAAATGTAGAGATTAACACTAATATAGTTCCTATGAAGAATCAAGATTTCTCTACACTAGTATCATCTTGCCATGTGTAGAGGCAATACAGAAAGAGAAGAGAGAATTCTACTAGAAGAGGAGATCATATGGTCAGGGATTAGCTAGTGTAGCCTAGCATATAGATAAAAAGTTTAAGTGGAGTTAGTCTAGGGCACCATAGTAGACCCAGAGGTAAGGTTAATCTCAGAGATAGAGATAGGGAGTACAGAGTAAGAAAAGACAACAATAGTCTCAAATTGTTAGTGCTCTAGTGACAAAAACTCAAAATAATTAGTGGCCTAAGTGTTAAACCTGTCATACTAGCCATAAGGGGAAGTGCTGGAGATCTAGACTAGGAGTCTATTTTTGATGTGGTGCAGCACGCATTCCATCAAATGCTGCCTAAAACAGTTTGAGAGTGAATAAGGATATACCTAGTTCAATTAGAAGACAAAAAGGGAATTAAGGTGAGAAGATAGTGGAAACACAAGGAGTTAGGGATGAAAGCATAGCATAGCCTAAAGTGTCTACTAGGCAATAAGCCATTTGAGGCAAAGAAGATACTGATTCTCCTAATGTGAGTACGGGTACCTTTCTTCTCTTTAATTCTCCTACTTTAGCTTTAATTGATTTGGGGTCTACACACTCATATATATGCACTACACAAGCATAAGACTAGGGGTTACTATTAGAAAACGTTGACATAGATATTATGGTTAGCAACCTTATAGGTTAGCATGTAGTTGTGAACAAGGTCTACAAAGAATATCTCACGACAATACAAGGACATCAATTTTTGGCTAACCTTGTTGAGCTACCAATTGATGAGTTCAACTTGATTTAAGGCATGGATTGGTTGTCTAGGTATCAACTAGTTATGGACTGTGGTTAGAAGTAGATATCTCATAAGGCTAATGATGGGATAGAGATCACAGTTGTTGGTGAGAGAATGGATTTTGTCGCACCCTCTACTCGACCCTTACATCGGATCCGAATAGAAAGTGTGCACACATATCGATATTTGATTCTACTATCCCAAAATCTCATTTTAAATTAAAAATTTTATTAATTAAAACATTTCTTATCTTGAGGAGTTATAAAATCATTAAAAACCATTTGGCACACTTTATGAGGAAACTAATAAGATTATCCTATAAAAAATTTTGTAGTATAACAGCTATACTGGGACACTTTACCAAATAGTAAACCTATTAAAAACATTTCTAAATTAACATAAATCACACCACAACTCCAAATGGGTCCTCTTAACCTTTAAATCAACAAAATAAATGACAAAGTGTCAAGCTCATCACAAGTAGCACTCTCACATGTAATATCTAGAAATATCATGCAAAACATGTGAGAAATATAAAACTTTTACAATAATTATGGTTGTAAGTTACAAAATTTGACCCATATTACATAGTAAGAACAATCCCTCTGGAATTATAAGAGCACTTCTATTACATTTACATCTTGACCATTTTATAGAAAAGAAAACAAAAATACCCAAAAGTGGGTTGTCTTCGTGTTCTCCTATGGAATAGAAGCTTTGACTCTAATTTGCTGCTGAATTACCTATGCATCACAAACAAAGCAATGCATTAAGCTTTTTCTTAGTGGTGTAATCACTTTAATATGAATATGTCAACTTAAGCATGCAATTATTCATTTGATAACAATTATATAATATGTTATCAATGGATAGTATACATTATGGCTTATGAGCAAACTAGCATATTGAAATATATACATGTCACTAATTATGCATAAGTTGCATTATGTCCATTCACATAGCATAACTAGCATCAATAGAAATAAAATGAACCATATATATAACATACATATTTATCACCTCATATCAAACATAATAACACACATTTAATGTCATAACCTCATATTCATGCCATAACTCAATGTCTGGGTTTCATAATCATTTTTTATATGTTAAACTCCTTATTTTATCACATTTAATATTTTCTCATATTTAACTTATCCCATACTAAGGAGACAACTATTCAAGGTTGGATAGCGAATAGCTTTGGCACAAAGGCCTTGCACTTGAAGGTATGTAACAACATTATACTCCAAGGTGCTCATACCTAAAAGTATATAAAAACATTATACCTGAAGGCACTCAAATCCATAGATATGTAGATACATTGGGTTATAGGCCTTGCACTTGAAAGTATGTAGAAACATTGGCCCGAAGGCCTTATACCCGTTGACACATGAAATAATAACTTATAGGTCTCATATCTGAAGGTAAGCTGGCAATTGCTAAAATTCTAGTTGACTCATAAACATAACCATACTAGGTTGGCTAAATGTGTAGGCACTATTCAACTTATTATTTTATTGCATTACAACCATTTTTAACATATACAACCGTTTATGTCACAACATGCATAAACTTGTCACATTAGCCATTTTTATACATTAATAAGACCTAACATCATGCCTATAGCACATATGTCTTGGTTATACCATATAGCTAACTAAGGATCACATATGCTCACAATCACCAATGAAATTCGTTCTTCATGACTATAAACTTTAATACCACTTTTTAGTTATATTCATGCATTACATGCCATAAAATGTATCATGATCATAAACACATCATATCCATGCATTAGAAAGTCACCACTCTCACACACAAATGATGTGGACCTCAAGAGACCAAAGAAAACACTATGGCATTTAAAGCTAAAGCAAGCTGTATAGGCCAACCCCTATGCATAAATCATAATATGCATATATAACTTAACATGCATGTATTTTTTGCCTCTATATACCCAAGACCACAAAATCACATATGCATGTGTCTTACATTACATAAAGCATCATAAATATATTTTAAGCCCTTATACCCATCAAAACACCATATTACCAATAACATGGCATTTTTTGATATTACATTACATAATAAGTTTTCATGCATAACCAACCATTCAATGGCCAAGTGGCATTTTGCCTTAACTATATACACACATACACTTATACTATATTATAATAATACATATATAGGCAACATAACCATAACATCTCATACATTACTCATAGCTTCCATATATGGCATAATGCTACACATATGTGCATGCCAACATTCATTAGCCATTTGGCCAACATGATTAACCCTATTAGCATCCTTGCATCTCATTCATGCCATATAATGCACTTTCAACATCAATTAATGATACACCAACATATGCATATTAATTACATGCAACCTCATTAAATGTTAAGTTACACATAATGCATTTCTATATAAATTCCACATATTAATATGATAACACATACTAAAATGTGTCTTTAGGTACCCCCAAAGCTCTCCTAGGCCTTTTACTTGCCTTGGGAAGCCTGATTCAAATTCTTGCCAAAGAATTCAAATAGGTTCATTTTTAGAAAAATAAAAAAAATCATATATAAATCTAAAAAAATAAAATGAGCATACACATGCACTTTTAGGCACCCATAGGGTCTATTAAAAATATAAAAATTAAAAGTAAATACCTAAAACTAAAAATCATCACCATTCACCCTTACCTTCAATCTTTAAAATCTTTTGGAAAAACCCTACCCAATGCTTAAACCTTCAAAAATCAACTTTATATAGGTTGAATCAAGGCTTAGGATGTTGTTTATAGGGTTAATTTAGAGGAGAATTGATCGAAAATAGAGAAATCCACTCTCGTTAGTGGTTTCAGTAATTATGGGGCAGGAGAGAAGAGCGGGGCTGCTAAAAATAGCAATTTTGACTCTTCCTTTAACCATTTTAAAAGTTAGAAATAGATGGCAAAGATTAAAAGATCACAAGATCTAATTGTCACCAAAAATCCCTTATTTTAAAAATTTTCTCCATTATTTAGCACCATTTAACACCTTATAAAGGCTCAATAAATCCTTAAATTATAAACCTTGACTCTCACAAAAACTTGGATTCAAAAAGCTTAAAAACAAATAAAATTGATACTTTTTATCTTCACTAGATTTAGTAAAAATACTTTTTAACATCTAAAAATTAGGATTCCAAAGCCAATGATCTATTCAAAATATTTAAGTATCAAGTTGCATAATTTCTAGATTATTTTAAGCAATTTTTAAATTATTTTATGTTTTAGCTTTGCCTATGGCACTATTTACATGACACTATTGAAAAATTTTCTTTAGAATTTTTAACCATCCATATGACTTTAGATTGGCTTCAAACTTTGCCCAAAATTTTCTCATAATTAATACTCCCTGTTGGTACACTTTATGTAACTTGGGTTTCGAGAAGCACTATTCTCCCTAGGAAGTACTATTCATGAGAGTCGAGATTTTTGGGTTATTACTGATTTTCTCTCCAATGTGAAATTAGCCATTACAATTAAACGGATGTGGAGGAAGGGTTGTCAAGCATTCTTAGCATATATATATATGATGCTAGTAAGGGAGAGCCAAATGCTAGTGCTATACTAGTGCTGTCTAAGTATGCATATGTTTTTTTTTTAAAAGAGTTGCCCGATTTGCCACTAGATTTAGAGCTCGAGCTCAACATAAAAGTTTTACTTGGCACTGCTTTGT
>CANXYI010000680.1:0-13592 GCA_948208565.1 Hura crepitans
TGTGTAAGTGCAATCTAGTTTAACTTAGGACTGATTTTAAGTGTTAAAATCTCACCTAAGAAGTGTTTATTTAAATTATAAATAAGTCTTATAGCTATAGCCATCATATGCAAATTTTCTATAGCTACAATTGCTGCATCAAACAATTAAAAACACATAAATTTCTTCTCTTTCCTTCATCAAGTTAAAAATCCTACTAGCACTTGGATTTTCAAGTTGCTTTCTTCTAAGAGCTTCTTGTGTGGATTACCTTGGATGTAGTTTGCAACAACCCAGCGAGAAGAGCAAAAGAAATGAAAAGCTACATATAGGAATCGCATAGAGAATTTACGATAAATTATTGTTCTATGATTTCCACTAATATAATTTTTTTTTCAATTTTTTGATGCTCCAACCTTTGTTGGGGTTGCTTTGATATTTTATTTTTTCTATGCATGAGTCCTTGGAAACTAACAATGGTATCAAAGCCATGTTAAATCGAAAAGTTGAAAACTATCATAATTAGTTAACATCTCATGATTATGCTTTAATATTTTTGTTTGAGCTTTTTGTATGCTTATTTTTTATTTTATTCATTTTCTAATGGTTAGATATGGATTAAAATTATTTGAAAATAATTTTTTTCTTGCTTTGTGAATTTTTGGGATTTTATAGGCTTGAATAAATGAAAATTGTGAAAATTTGTTGTTCTAGTCGATTAGGATGTTATTGTTTAGCTCGAATAGATATTTAACTAGTTTTAGCCCCAAATTTAATTTTTATGTTCTTAAAATCCTAAAAAATTTGTTATTCTAGTCAATTAGGATGTTATTGTTTAGCTCGAATAGATATTTAACTAGTTTCAGCCCCAAATTTAATTTTTATGTTCTGAAAATCCTAAAGTTTAAATCTATGGCTGGTCAATAAAATTAGATTTTATTTGATAATTGAAATAATTAATTGAATAGTAAATTTGGATTTTGATAGTATCTATCGCCTAGTGTTGAAAAATTTTGTTGAGTATATTTTATAAATATTTTGTGCCTAAAATTAATTTTCCTAGGTTTCTAACAAATGATAATGTAACTTTAGAGCTTTCTAATAAAATTGGATTTTATTTGTTACTTTTAAGAAAATCATTGAATACATTTTTCATGTTTTTTTACTACAAAAAAAGGTTAAATTAGGCAAAATTTTTTGAATAATTTCTCCTAATTTTATAGTGCCAAATTATTTTTATTAAGTTAATTAGTGATTAGAAAATAATTCTAAAGCTGATCAATAAAATTAGATTTTATTTGATAATTAAAAGAATTATTTGAAAATAATTTTGATTGTTGATAGCTCCTATAGAATTGATTAAGGCTTTATTAATTGTGTCAAATTTTGATTTTACTTTATTTCAATTTTAGATCTATTTGTTCATAATTATTGGATAATTATGAAGTTAATTTGAATATTTTGAATGCCTAAAACTGATTGCATATAAATTGAATTCATTGTAATATAACAATCATATGAACATATACTGTATTTGCGATCGTTTGTGTTCAACAAATTAATTCTGAGTTGATTAATTGGATTGATTAATTTGGATTAATTTTATTGATCATTGTATATGATTTTATATGTTCATTGTTGCTAGAATTTGTCCAAAATCATTTAGAACAATTATTTTACAAAGTAATACAAATTGGTTTATTGGTAAATGCTAGAATATGATTTTTGACATTAGTGCAATTTAAAATTTAAAACTTTAAATTTCTAAGATTTTATTTGAATTCATTACTAGAATTGATATAAATTTAATTAATTAATTAGATTAAATAATGAAATTTATTAAATAATTATTGGTTGGACAAATAGTTAGAAGAAAATCATCATTTTCAAGTATATATAACCTGAGAATCCCAAAAATAATTTTCAATTGAATTGATAACTTTTCTTTTTAGAAATGGTTTCTAAATTGGAAAGGATATTTAAATATAAAATTAATTTTATTAATTGTCATATCTAAAATTTCACAAAGTTAAGCATACATGGCATGTTAATTTTGCAAGAGTTCTAGAATAAACTAAGTTCAACCAAGTGGGATCTAAAAATTGCAAGTTAATTATGTGCATTAGAAATACATGTTAAAGGTGCATCTTTGGTATGATAAATAGTTATGGAGAAAGACCAATGAGATTGATCTCCATTGCACGATTTTTTTCTTTAGTTAAATTAGGCCTGCTTGTCCTAGCCTTTTCTCTTATTTGTCTACTATAATTCTCTTATCATCTAATTCCCCACACATGTAATGTGAGGTCTTTTGATTTATATGATATGTAGTTAGATTACATAGGGTTAGATAAGGATGAAGAAATACAATGAGTAAAAATAGAGAAGAAGGCCTACCATGACGGACCAAAAAGAAATAGATAGAAGTGTTTATTTATTTCTTAATAGGTTTGTAATTCATGCATAACTACTTAGGGTCTAGCCCAAATTTGTTTCCTTTGGCTCAAGTAAATCAATGTAGTAAAAGTCAATAGCTAGATTATATGATTAATGTTATTAAGTAGCATATGTATGATTTAATAAGATTAAATATGAATGTGCATGCTAAAGAATGCGAAATCCCTTTGCATGAGTATACTAGAGTGCATAACATTAATGAGATTTAATTGGAAGTAATCCTTTAATAATATAAGACTTGTAAGCATTCTATTAAAATGAGTTAAACTGGAGTTCTCTTTAGTATTAGATTGTTGAGCATACTTAAGCCCATGTTACATTGGATATGTTTAAATCATATTAATGGGTCCGTTTTAGCATGGTTGTAAGTTTGTTAAGCATACTCAAGGCTAATAATCATGAGGCAAGATTGGGCTTATTGAGTATACATAAGGCTTTTACCTTAACTAAAATAGACACTGACCCATTAGGAGAGCTTCCAACAGGCTTTTTCATATCAATTACTGAGGGCTATAGGTTCACAACACAATAGTGGGAGTAATGCATCTTTTTAAAAACCTTAAAATTTTTACATATATATACATGATCATACTCTAACATGCTTTCATTTTCATATACAACATCATTACCATATTGCCTTCCAACTTGAATTTACACTAATATTAACTAAAATTACATCAAAATCTAGGAATAGTTCTTAGAAGTGAGAAGACATATATGTGTTGGATGCATATATTCCACCTCTTTTGATTGATGAAAATTTCAACTAGGAGTTGAAAGCTTTTTTAAAAGAACAAAGGGATGGCAATATGATTGCCTTTATGTCTCATAAACTTTAGAAAGAGCATGAACATGTGTTGCTCAAATCATCAAATATAATCTTATGAAACAAAAGATATGTGATATCTAAGACATTATTTCATTTGAAGATAATAAAGGACACTTCAAGAGTTTAAAGTGTTGGGCTTCAATTCCATGATTTTATGATATATTAGAATTAAGAGTTAATTTTATAATAAAAAAATTTTAATCTATTTAAGACTTTTTCTATTGGGAATAAAAATTATAGGCTAATTAGTTAAAAGCCCATAGAAGCAAAAAGAGACTACTCCTAAAAGTAGAAACTGCATAGCTTACCTTTTTTCTCCAATGAAGAAGGAGCATGTGATGCTTCAACTTTAGTTAGTAATATTATTGAGATTAATACAAGTAGGATGATGTGGACCTATGGGTAGCAAATGGGGCAAGAGTTTCTACATTAGTTCTAGGAACATATCTTTTGTATTTGACTTCAAAACTTGTATTGGAACTTGATAATTGTCATTTTGTTCCTTCTTTAAATAAGAACATTATTTTTTTATCTTGTCTGGTTGAACAAGATTTTAATATTAACATTAGTAAGAGCAAAGGTTGCTCAATTTATAAAGATAATGTTTTATGTTATTCTAGATTTAATGTTAATGGAATTTATGCTTTTGATAATCAAAAGGAACTCTATAATATTAATGCCAAAAGATAAAAGGTGGATAACCTAAAACTATCTTTCTTATGTCATTGTTGTTTAGGCCATTAAAATGAGAAACATATGTCTAAGTTACGCAAGTCTAGTGACTTAGGTGCATTCAATTATGAATCAATTTAAACATGCGAGTCTTATTTATTAAGCAAAATGACAAAGACAACTTTTAGTGGAAAAGGTGAACATGCTAGTGGGCTTTTTGACATTATACATAGAGATGTATGTGGACTTATGACCACATATGCAAGAGGTTAGTTTCTCTATATCATTACCTTTATTAGTGATTACTCCAGATATAGGTATGTGCAGTTGATGAAGTACAAATCTAAAGCTTTTGAAAAGTTCAAAGAATTCAGAAATGAAGTTGAGAAATATCGTAGAAGAAGTATGAAAACACTTTGATCAGATCGAGTTGGAGAATACTTATGTCATGTATTATAAAGTTATCTAAGAGATAATAGTATATTATCTTAGTGGACTCCTCTGTATATGCCACATCACAATGGTGTATCCTAAAGGAGAAATGGAACCATATTTGACATGGTTTGATCCATGATGAGCTTTCTACAGTTGCCTAGATCATTTTAGGATTATGCACTAAAAACTATTGCTTTTTTAAATAAAGTTCTATCAAAGTCAGTTGATGTTACACCGTATGAGATATGCTATAATAAAAAACTCATTCTTTCATATATCAAGGTATGAGGATGCCTTGCATATGTGAAGAGCATAATGTGATATTAGCTGAAATATAAGCCTAATAGATGTATATTTGTGGGGTATCCAAAGGAAACTTTGGGATACTTTTACTATCATCTTTTGGAATAAAAGGCATTTGTTTCAAAGAATGCAATCTTTCTATAGAAAAAGTTTCTCATGAAAGATAGTTGGAGTAAAGTTGTACTTATTAAAGTTTAATATCCATAAATTGAAGCAGATCAAACAATTGATCTTAGTTCTATTGCTCATAGTGATGAGATAATAGAAAAACCTATGGAAACACAATTTCCTAGATGATTTACTAGGGTTAGAACTATTCCAGATAGATATGGATGTCTCGTGGACAAGGATAAAGAAGTGACCAGAGTAGAGGACCAGGAGCCATAAGCTATGAGAAGGTTTTGAAGAGTTTAGAATCAAACTTATGGCTTAAGGCCATAAAATCAGAATTGGATTTTATGTATCATAACCAAGTATAGACCTTAGTTGATCTACTAAAAGGGATAAAACCCATTAGGTATAAAAGAGTCTTGAAGAAAAAGACTGACATGGATGGTAATGTGATAACCTATAAAGCTCGATTGGTAGAGAAAGTTTATAGTCAAAGAAAAGGAATTAACTTTGATAAAGCCTCTTCTCCAGTTGCAATGCTTAAATCTATTTGGATTTTACTTGCCATAGCTGCTTATTAAGATTATGATATTTGGAAAATGGATGCAAAGACAACTTTCTTTAATAAAAAATTTTTAAAGGAAGTGTATATGACACAACTTGAAGGTTTTATATCCATAGAAGGCAATCAAGTGAACAAGCATCAAAGATCTAATTATGGATTGATGCGAGCATTTAGGAGTTGGAACATTTATTATGATGAGATAATCAAAGAGTTTGGTTTCTCACAAAATATGGATAAACCATGTGTTTATATAAAGATTAGTAGGAGTATAATCATTTTTCTTAAGTTATATATAGATGGCATATTACTAACCAAAAATGATGCCTTTGTCCTCCAATCAGTCAAGATATAGTTGAGTAAATAGTTCTTTATGGAAGACCTTAGAGAAGTAACCTAAATCTTAGGGATTAGGATCCATAGAGATAAATCTAGAAGGTTACTTGGTCTTTCATAATCTATGTACACTAATAAAATGCTAAAGAGGAATAGCATGGATCTATCCAAGAAAGGTTTTATTCCTATTTTACATGGGAAACACCTTTCTAAATCTATGCCTCTAAAGACATAAGAGAAGAGAAAACATATGAGCAAGATTCCATATGATTTAATTATAGGATCCATTATGTACGTAATATTATGCATGAGACTTGATGTAATATTTGCTCTGTAGGAGATTCCAATCCAATTACAGAGAGGAACATTAGGAGGCTATCAAGCATATCCATAATTACTTGAGAAGGACTAAGAATTTATTCTTAATTTATGGAGAAAGAGATCATAGGTTAGCAGGAATACTAATGCTAACTTTTAATTGGATAAGGAGGACTATAAATCCAAATTTAAATATGCATACATTATATGTAGAGGAGCAATTGTGTGGAAGCATTCTAAATAGGATATGGCTATGAATTCTACCACTAAAGCCAAGTACATAATAGCTTTCGATGCAGCTAAGGAAGCTATTTGGAACATAAAGTTCGTTTATAAACTTGGAGTGGTTCCAAGTATAGTTAATCTAATATCTTTGTATTGTGATAACAATAGGGCTACTACACAAGCTTAAGAACCATAGTCTCGTCAATAATCTAATGTACTTCGGTGTTACCATCTGATAAGAGGAGATCATTAATATATAAGATGTGAAAATTGAAAGGGTCCCCATGAATTGGAACATACTTGACTCTCTCATAAAGGCACTATCACAAGAGAAGTTTGATTAGGATGTAAATGCAATAGGCATTAAATACATTGGTGATTAGCTCAAAGTGCAAGTATGAGATTGTTAGATGTATGCCCTAGACCATTGGTAATAGGGTTATAATCATGTGTTTAAACCTTATGAATTAATGTAAATAGCATCTCTCTTTATATCATTGTACTTTAATATATTGCATATAATTGTGTGAAATGTTTTAAGCCATGTTATAAGGTCCCTAGTATAAATCACACTACAGAGGAAGTCATAAAGTGTTCATGATCTAAGATTTTTATTATAAGAAAATGTGATATACCTAAATATCTTTGATCATTGTATTAATAAGATAGAATATTGTTAATGTAGATCAATAAGCACATGTTATACTTTTTGATTGGATCAAGTAGTAGTTCTATAATGACCTGAAAATTTTGACTCTCATGAATAATACTTTTTAGGGAGAATAGTGCTTACTGAAACTCGAGATGCACCAACTCTACCAATGGGAAATGTTAATTATGAGAGAATTTGGGCAAAGTTTAAAGCCAATCTAGACTTATTTGGATCATTAAAAATGCTAAAGAAGATTTTACAGTAGTGTCCAATGAATAGTACCGCAGGCAAAGCTAAACAGTAAAATAATTCAAAAGTTGCTAAAAATAATCCAAAAATATTACAACTTGATACTTAAATATTTCGAATAGACTATTGACTTTGGAATTAGAATTTTTAGATATCAGGAAGTATTTTTATCGAGTTTCTGGCTAAGGAAAAATATTGATTTTTTTGGTTTTCTTCCTCTTTCGAGCCCGATTCTTTTAGTGTCTATAGGATTTATATTTTCCTAACTTTAGAAACCCATTTTGAGGAAATTTGATCATTCTAGAGGGGAGAAAAAAAATGATGGAAACAATAAAAATGAAATTTATAAAAAACTATAAATACCTAAAAAAAATCATTTCCTTCCCTATTTCCCCTCAATTCCCTCTCTCTTTTTCGCTCAATTTTTGCCACCTCTCTTCTCTCTTCCTCTTCTTGTTTTTCTTCTTTATCCTATATACCCACTTTAAAAATAGTTTCTGAGAAGTAGAGCATCCCCAAATGAAGCTTTAGACACTAAGAATGCCTCATTTGGTAAAGAATCCTAAGAGGAATCGAGATTTCCTTCCTAAGGTAAATAGTGACCAAATCATAGTCAAGTAATTTTCTTTTTATTATAATATTTTTTTCTAGACTTAATGGGTGCCCAACAGTGCATGTGTGTGCTCATTTTATTTTTCGGAGTTATATATAATTTTTCATGATTTTTCTAAAATGAAACCTATTTGAATTCATAGGTAAGAATTCAAACTAAGCTTTTTGAGGTAGGATAAGGCCTAAGATAGTTATAGGCACATCTGATGACCATTTTTTGTTTGTGTAATCACTTTAAAATGAATGAAAAATGCCTGGAATTCAATATATGCATTTATTACATATTGTGTATTAGTGGCCATTATATGTTAAATGTATGATTTAATTAAATATTGATGAATGGTTATGTTGGATGCTACTAATGTTTGTTATGGATGTTGTATGCATGCCATGAGGAGGTTGAATGCCTCATGTAAGCTATGTGCATGAATATTATGCTAGTTATGCCTAAAATGGATGTTTTTGTAATGCATGGTTAAAAATGGTGAAAATGTAATTGTTTATGCTTACATGTGATGAAATGAATGTATGTATGCATATATGTATGGCCGAATGCTTTATATGTAGTAATGGCATGTTTTAGGTGTTATGATGGCCTAAAGTGAATATGTGAGCATGTATGTGAAATGAGCCATAAATGCAATTGTGGGTGTGCATTAATGTAATTTAATGCATGAGTGTGTGCAAGTGGGAGTGGCTAAATGCCACCATGAAATAAATGTAGACTTTTTTTGTGTAATGAGGTTTATGTGTTTTATATTGATATATGCTAATATTATGTGTAAATGGTGTGTTAACACAAGATGTGGCTTTTATGTGATTGGTTGATGCATTATGCATTATAAGGCGTGAATGCATGATAATGATGTAGATTAAATATGCTTGATGTGAGAAGTGCATGTATGACATGTTATAGGCATATAAGGTTTAATGGTCCTTTAAATGGCATAGTGATACATTAATGAGAACTAAGTTACATAGATGTGTTCTATGACACTGTAATATGTTCATAAAGTTGTTAAAGAGTTGTGTACATACATTGAAGGCCTTATGCTTGATTGGGTGGAATAGTGCATGAGTTTAGGCATGATAATGCATATGATGCTATATGTTGATGTTTTGAGCTATTACACCAATATGATATGATCTTTTGGTCATAATGAGCTTATGTGAGCCTAAATTGGCTACATGACATGTTTATATTATTTATGCTATGGGCATATATTTTTAGGCCTTACTACTATGCAAAATGGCCAATGAGAACAATAATGTGGTAATATGGTGTAAAATTTATAAATGGCTTAAATAACATCATATGATGAGTTTAATGATGCCTATATAGTTAGACAACCTAGTTTGGATAGGTTGATTAATCAACTAGGATTTATAGCAGATGATAGCTTACCTTTGGGTATGAGACCTATAGGGTCACCGATCTACAAATCAGCTAGTGTGAATACCTATGAGTTAATGTTTCTATGTATCGATGACTGCCTATAGGCCAATGTTTCTATGTATCTTCAAATGTGACTACTAAAGGGCTAATATTTCTACATATCTTCGGATGCAAGTGCCTACAGCCCAATGTCTATGTATCTTTAGATGTGAGTGCCTACGGGCCAATATCTACATATCTTATAATGTGAGTGCCTTTAGGCAAATGATATTTGCTATCTAACCTTAGATAGTTGTCTCTTTAATATGGGCATTTGTTAAACAATATAAAGACTTTAAAATGCTGATATGGTATAAAGATGCTTATGAAATCAGCAATGTGATTAATGCATGATTATAAGGCTCTAACATGTAATGTTCATTATTAAGCTTTCTATATGTGCTTATATGCATAAATGCTTTTTATAAGGAGATAAATGTGCATGTTAAGCTTATGGCTCATTTTAAGTATGTTGATGATATTTAAGCTATGTATATGGACATTATGTAGCATATGTTTATTCCTTGACATATATGTATATCAAAATGCTTATTGGCTTATAATTCATGTTGCATGCCTATTATTGAGAGCATGTCATAATATCAATATGAAATGAGCAATTGCAAGATATAATTGTTGTATTCATGTTGAAGTGATTACCCCACTAAGAAAAATCTTAGCGTATTGCTTTATTTGTGATGCATAGGTAATTGAATAGCAGATTAGAGCCAAAGCTTCTGCCCCACAGGAGAACATGAAGATAACCCATTTTAGGTACCTTTTTTTCACTTTGTAAAATGATAATGATGTAAATATAGATCGTGATACTCTTAAGATTCTAGAGGGATTAGGCCTAATTAGTAAACATAGGTTGATTTTTGTAACTTAAACTGTATTTATTTCAAAAGCTTTATCTGTATTGCATGATGTGTATAATATCTCTTGATGTTGCATGTGAGAATGTTGCTTGTGATATCAGCTTGAGGCTCTATGCTATTTTTATGACGATTAGAGGGTCAAGAGGATCTAGTTAGAGTTGTGTTATGTTGTATGCTATTTTAAAAGTGTTTTTAATAGGTTTACTATTTGGAAAAGTGTCTCAGTGTAGCCGTTATCCTGATGACCCCATTAGTTGCCTTGTAAAGCATGCTAAATGGTTTTTAACATTTTTTACAACACCTTAAGTCAAGATATCATTTAATTAATAAAATTTTTAATTTACTCTAGTTTTTTAGGTAATGGAATTAGATATTGATATACATGCATGCTTTCGATTCAGGTTCGGTGTACATGATAGGTAGAGGGTGTCACAAGTTCTCACAAGCTATAAGCATAGACATGTTTAGAGTTAACACATGGATGCTTACTTGGCAAGCAAGTACATTGAAGACCCACCATGAGATCTTCATATGGATACTTAATCTATGTCATTGGAATTATCTCATCATATTAGTGGTGCAAGTATCTTTAGACTTGAGATCACTAATTATCTTAGATATGGAGTGACATATTTTGACTCTAAAGCTTTTACTTCGAACAAGAAATATACATAGTGAGGTGTTTAGGTATGGCATGAAATATTTAATGATAAATTAATAATCAACAAAGAATTCATTACCCCAAATTATAGTTAAGAGTTTATCTCACAGTTCTGATAAGTAATCTTTATTCAGGAATCTTTGGGAAAAGTAAGATGCCATGTGTGAATGGGATTCACAAAGAGCATTTTTGGTTTAAAGTTGAAATTATCACAATAATATGTCTAGGGTCTCACTAGACATACATAGTTAAGTTATTAGTTGACACAAGTACTTACTCAAATTTGATAAGGTTAAAGTTAGTGAAAGGAGTTTATTACACCATAATTGTCTATGGAAGGGTTAAGTTAAACCATTTGACTTTTTAGCACTTGGGTAGTAATGATAAAAAGCTAGATGCCTTTTTTGACTTGTACATGAGTGATATATCAATTTGTGAATTGATATTGATTCAATAAGATTGAATCTATAGAGTCCTAGTTGGAATCTAATTCACTATGTATTGTAAAGCTGTTATGAAAACTTATAGGGTTACATACATGAAAAGAGTTTGATGAAGATTCAATGAGATTGAATGTTCTAATGATTTGAAATATCATTGGAAGATTAATTAAGAAGAAGAAATAAACGAATGGGCTTAAGGACTACTTGCTACGAAGTTTAAAAAATCAAGTTTTTTAAAAAATCAAGGTTTTTGGAATTGTTCTTGCATCTAATCTTTTAGGCTTTTAAAATGTTTAAAAGGCCTTAAATTAGAGTAATTTTTAATCCAAAATGGTGCTTATTAGTGCCATGTAGGATTAACAAAAGTGTTGCTAAAGCGGATTACACATCTGCCTATTAAAAGGCTTATATGCATAAGACTGAATAAGGACCAATGTGTGGGTCCAATATGGTTTGACTTAGGGCTAATTTTAAATGTCAAAATCTAAACTAAAAAGGGTTTATTTAAAATATAAATAACTCTTCTAGGTACAACCACCATACATATATTTTCTATTGTAGAAATTGTCATATAGAATAATTAAAAACACATAAGTTTCTTTTTCTTCCTTTATATGCTTGAAAATCTTACTAACACCAGGATTTTTAAGTTGCTCTCTTTTAAGAACTTCTTATATGGATTACTTTAGATGTGTTCCTAATTGAGTATCATTGTGGTTTGCAAAAAACCCAGTGAGAAAAGCAAAAGAAAAGGAAAGCTGCATATAAAAATCGCATAGAGAATTTATAGTAAATTCTTATTCTGTGATTTCCTCTAAGATAAATTTGTTTTCTTCTTTAATATTTTAATAGTCTAACCTTTGTTGGGGTTCCATAGATGTTTTATTTCAACTGTGTATGATTTCATGGAAACCAACATTGAGATTCCTTGGATGGGTAACATGTAGCCAAATCTTAGCCTTAGGATTATGACATCTATATATAGTGGGATAAGCTGATCCAAGTTAGTTGATGCCTTCTTCTCACCTTTTCTTCTTTGATAACCTATAAAAACTCATAATTTCCCCCTTAAACAATATGAAAAATCTAAATTCATTAGTGAGAATTAAGAAAGTAAGGAAATTAAGCTTAATTAAGTGGATAAGTGTGTATGGGTAAGTACCTCCTCTCCTATAATTAATGCACATTTAAGGAATTAATAAGTAAATGACTATGTTATGATGTTTAAATGGATTATTAATAACTTTGTATATGTCTTATGAAGTTTGAAAATGAAAAAGGGGTTGAGCTTGCTTTAGGCTAAAAATTAAAGAGAGCAAAAAAAGGTATTTTTGTGCTTGAAGGATGCCATATATGATTGAAAGGAGTTATATAGTTTAAGGTTAGTGCTTTTTAACTTTTCTAACCCTTTTGTTTAGTCAACTTAGTAAGAAGTGAAGCTAGGGTTTTATGTAATGTTAATATGTGTGCAATTAGTAATGAGTATTGGTCATAATTAAAAATAATTGAAGAAATTGATACTTAAAGCATAAAAGTTCATGTTAATGGAAATTATAGTTAAGGGGACATAAAATTTTGTTTAGGTATATTGTGTAATAAGAGATTAATGAAATTATTAAAGTTTAATTTAAGACTTTTGAACTTGAAAAAAATGACTAAACTACATAAAAGAGAAGACTTGGTGCTTGGCTAAATGATGTCAATATGAAGGTAAAAGATGATTGTTGTTATAGAAAAAAGATTATGGAATTTATGGCTTTTGTTATCATGTTGGCAATTAGTAAAAAATATACACCTAAGGATTTATAATGTTTTTGATGTTTTCTTGAAAGGACTATTAATGGCTTAATGAACCTAAATATGGTAAGTATAATGTTGAAATGAATTATGAAAAAAATACTCAAGCATTTAGTCATATAAATATTAAAGAAAGGGGTTTATTATGGATACATTAAATCTTAACTAAAATGTGTGAAAACTTGTGTACTTATGTGACAAATTGCTATGTTATATAAATTGAGTGGGAAATTCATAATACCATATCCATAGAGAATTTATAAATTCAATAGATGTCATTCTCATAAATCTTAAGGAGAAATATCCTTAGATGAGATTTTGACATGCAATTAAGTTATATAGACCATAACCTTTATCAGAGTTTTAATTTCATAATGATGCTCAATGAGTATAAGAGAATTAATGATGAAAAGTTTGTATACATGAATATTGTTTACTTAAAAATGTCTTCGAATTTAGATTCATTATCAGAAATGTTTATAAGCAGACTTTATGGCAAACATGCTATGTATACATTTGACATTTTAATGCAAGGCAAATTAATGCATATGAATTTAAAAAGAGAAGAAAAATGGAAAGATTTAGAAGCATCCATTTTTACCTAGAATTTTATAAAGACATACAATAGTTTGGCATGG